>JAGFPH010010042.1:0-42762 GCA_018207615.1 Philaenus spumarius
AACGTATACAAATCATTATTTCCAATTTACACACACGAGTGCACCCCTTATATGTTATTGTAAACCTGTACTTACACTTTTATTTTAGGACTTTTTAAGGGTTGCGCAATAAACATTACAAGAAAAAAGCTAGGTACAAGCTTTTTAAATATATTGCTTTCTTTTTAACATTTTTCTTGAGGTTTGGAAGCTTACTTCGTATAATATTTAGTGTTCTGCTATTTTCCAAATCACCATTGGCCACAGCCGTTCTTAACTGCCTTAAAAGTCTATATACTCTTAAGTCTTGTTCCCAAGGTTTGTGACTTGGCGAGCCTCGTCTGAAGTTTGTCAGACCTCCGTGTATTATCGGTAAACCCCTTTGACACCAATCCTCAATACGGCTCGAGCAACCATCCCAACGTCCTGTTGTGAGTTATTGCAGTTTGTCAGAGGTTTCTGAACATTATTTAGTGTTCAATGGAGTGGTCAAATGGAGTTCATTAATCTGTACGAGGAGAAAAATACGGATCACAAAGACAAAGAAAATATACGATGCATGGAGGAGAATCCAAGGTACCTTAAGTGTCGAATGTTCTTTAAATGAGCAGAAAAAAAAGAAAGACAATTTGAAGATGATTTACAGGAAGCTGGTGTTGAAGGTAAAATAAAACTCAGTTTATTGATGGCTGAATTGTACAAATCCATTGTAAAATTAAAAATAAGACTGTGAAATTAATACTAATATTCGATTTCCACATACAAGTTATGAAATTGTAGACTAGTTTCTACTGATTTTCTGTACCTAGGTGGCTCGTGGGTACTCGAGATTCGTCAAGCCTCGATCCTTCGGCGCCATGGGAACGGCTTGAGATAGGAATTCGACAGATCACGACAGGCAACAACAGACCACAAGTCCGTGAGTCCGTGAGTTGATTCGTCGTCACAGGTCGTGGGAACAAGGCTTTAGCTGGAGTCTCGCAGCTGGTAAGGTCTGTTTTTCCACGTTTGTCTTTTCTGTTCACGCTTTTGAGCATGAGTAGCTCATGCAACTCTGAAGTTGGCACATTTCGTTGAAACGAGTTTAAATTCTTGAATATTTATTTCAAAAATTGTATATTCATACGAGTTATTTATTCTGTAAATGTTTATTAAAACATTTACAATTTTTGGAACTCAAGAATTACTGAGCATGAAATCACTTTTAAATTCTGGGATCATTAACCTTTAAATTTTGCCCCAAGCTATAACGCAGATCTTTATGGAGATGTGAATACCGGTACTTTATGACCTTTAACGAAAGTTCAATTTAACTGAATTAGGAAACGGAGTAATTTACTTTAGTTAATTAAGAAGCACCTGGGCATTTTGAAGCTTGTACAACAATATTGAATAAACAATAAAACTTTATAAGTTTAACAAACTAAAACAAGAAGTACGACCCATTAAGTACCACCTGATAAATTTCCCAGAGTGACATAAATGATTGTTGTTGACAATAATATGCTGGATTTATAAGGACTTCAGTACACAATTATAAATGTTAGAAGGTAATCTATGATTTCATAAAGTACTACTGTATATAAATATTTTTTTACAAAAACGTTTGAATCCAAACTCGTTTCGATGACTAAGTCATCATCATCAGTGACGGTTACAGTGATACACTTATAACTGATATTATTTAGATAGTGTTTCTTTCTCAAAAGTCCAGTTCAAGTTTAAATTTTATTTCAAAAAGTTTTTTACAATTGAAACAGTGTAGGCCTACAAAAACGTTTCATAATTAAGTATTGCCATACTTATAGATCCAGGACATAAGAATAATAATTGTTCGTGAATTTGTCAACTCTTGTTTGGTGTAGGTTTACATTATTTAAAACTGTAAAGCATTTTATGAAAGCCATCTTCACTTTAATCATTTATAAGTTTATATTGCGATACAAGTGCATATTATTATATATGACCAGAATATATATATGACTAATAATTAATTAGCATATTGTTTTGAATTATTGGTGATATTCATCATAATCAGCTGTTCTAACTGTTATTGTATACAGATGGTTGCTATCAGGGGCGGATTCAGGGGGTGGGACAAGTGATGACCGCCCAGAGCCCCTCGCAATTGAAAAGTTAAATAAATGACTTTCACATTACAGACAAATTTATAGTTCATACTAAAGATTGCTCGAGACGCCCCACGCCTTACTAAAATATTAAATTATTGACCGAGCGAAGCGAGGTCTCCATTTTAGTTTGACCGTTCACCATTTCGTCTGTGTGTCCGTCTCACGATTACGGCCAAACGTTTTGACCGATTGTAGTGATTTTTTTCATGAATGTTCCTTATTCCTATGCCGTGCGATTTATATATACGGTTTTTTCCATTTTTCATTTTTAACCCCTTAAATAAAATAAAAATGGCGGCCGCACCGTTTCTCACAGTGTAAGCTTTTTTCCGAAGCCAGTTTGTGGTTTAACCGTAAGTCGAATTGAAAAATTAATAACATTTTGCGAATAGCAATTTGATGTTCTACAAAATTGTTTCCTTGATTTTTCCGTATCTCTAACGGTAAGCTCACAAAATGGCAGCAAGCTTCAAATTTGTTAAAAATCGTCCAATTTTTTGTATTTTAACCATGTTTTTATACGTTTGTTCTTTAGATATCTTCATAAAACCTTATAATTATATGGAGAGGAAAAGAGAGAGAGCGCTACTTGCTGTATTGTACCTTCCTGCACTACGTCAGTGTAGCCGCTGTGACTGTGAGTTGTGGAGGGGGAGCCGAGATAAGGAGCCCGATTGGCGTTACGTCGTATTTGCAGAGTTAAGCTACGGCTATACTTGTACGATCAGATCAGATCAGATCGGAGCCGAATTTTCCAGTGGCTAAATCTATCAGATTCGCAACGTCCCGACATGTGTCGGAAGGATGCGCGCGCATTCCACCTCACCATCAGTTAGTCTGAATTTGCTGTTACAGTAACAACTACCGTAAATTGCAAAATCATCTAGCTCGGACACCGACGAAGAATTTTTGATGATTGTGTTGAATGAGAGAAAAAAATATGGACACATCCTATCAATCAAAAGCGACAAGTAAATAGAAAAACAATATATTGTTAAACTTAAATTTTGCATAGGCAAATAATTTCGAAAAGCATTATAATAAACAAGTTGTAGTTGTTTTTGTCAGTTGAAGTAACGTAATTCAAAACAAAAAATAAAACGAAATATGCGTCTGTTGTGATTAGTCCAGTATTACTTATGGCAATTAAGTATTGCCAATTTCATAATAAAAACCAAGGTTACAATTATCACTGTTTCTTACGGATGACATTTATAAAGACTTAGAAATATGAAGACTTAGGTCCTACTCCAACATCAAAGAGTCAATATTGTTTTGTAGCTTGTAACAACCGAGTCCTTTGGTCAATTTCTAACACTTCAAGTAATCTGCATATAAAAGTATATTACTGAGTTTGATGCTTTTTTATATCTAATTTATTAAAACTATGACATATATACAAAGTCTGATACATACTATTTTACTGTATCACTGTTATTTTTTGTATGATTGTTTTTAAATTTGAGTCATTTAATTATAAATAAAGATACTTTTTCCACATAGCCAGTTTCTTAAAATGTCTTTTTTTTATATACATACTTATAGGCAGATACGTTAGGGTAGGTTGGTTAGCTTTTTCACTACATTTAGAAAGTTCAGGGTACACTTTGTACATTTGTGTTTTATTAGTATTAACCTAGGCTATTTTGTACTTGAGTTTAAAATTGCAATGTAGTAAAAAACTTTTTATACAAAAATTATTTTATTTAAAAGAACTATTTTTTAAAATGCCACTGCCTTTGATATAAATTTACCATGTTATATGAATATTTACTTGATTTTTCCAGTCATTTAGAGAATTTCATAACCTTTTTCCATCACGAACTGTCCCGATTTTAGACGAAAGAGACCGAACGTTCTTTCTGATCGGGAGGGGTGGCTATATCTATCAGATCCGCGCAGAGCCGACCGTTCCGGTATGCTCTCAGAGCATGGAAAAAATTCGGCTCCGATCTGATCTGATCTGATCGTATAGATTTAGCCACCCCGTATTTAAATACACAGAAAGAATACCTTCGGAAAAGTTCGGCTCCGATCTGATCTGATCGTATAGATTTAGCCACCCCCTATTTAAATACACAGAAAGAGTACCTTCGGAAAAATTCGGCTCCGATCTGATCTGATCTGATCGTACAAGTATAGCCGTAGCTTTATAATCCTTTACCAACTACATTCTCTTATTCATTTTGTTTCTGTGTTGCACCACACAGTATTTAGAGTCGAACTGTTTGGCATGGGCGGATCCAGCCGGTTTTCAAGGAGGGGGCTGTCTCCTATCGGGGGGGGGGGGGGGATAGAATTTTTTTGGAATACAGTGCTTGATTGAAAACGTCTTTTTAGACCATTTCACGAGCACTATTTCCCATTTTGAATAGGAATTAAGGATTATATGCTTTACCCAAAAATAAAGTTTTATTATAACAAATTGTAGAGAATAACCCGTAGAATTGAACTGTATACTTGATCATTTTAAGTAGATTTATTCTAAAAACTTATTTCACTAAATTACAACAAAAAAACAAAATTCTCACAAACGTATAGCCTAGTATATAGTTCCATCCAGACAGGAAAAGGTAACGGCTAACGCGCTTAGGGCGTTGAAAATGTACATATTTCACGGAAATACCCGAATAGTTCGGAACGCTAAACCAGGTTATTTATAGTCTAAATTAGTAGAAATTACTTTATTTTTTATTTTTGAACCTTTCTTCGTAATAATCAATAATATTTTAAAGCGGACGCACATGTGCGTCCACAAAACATAGGCTTAAAATTGGCGTGCGTAGCGTGCAATGCATTGTGTATTGAAAATACTCCCAATACGGGGGTCCGCGGGCGAAGCAAGCAATGCTCTGTGTATTGAAAATACTCCCAATATAGGGGTTGGCGTGCGAAGCACTGTGCGTCGGCCGCTTCTCATAGTGTTCAGTGTCAAGCTCACATGTGCGTCCTTAGCAGTGAACGTGTTAAACAGAGATGTACCAGATACTGATGTTTTTAGTCAGGTTAGTAGCGCTTTGCTCAAGTGACAGCATTCGTGCCGATATCTGTATATAGGCTATATTTCGTTTTCACTTAGAAGGGACAGTGAAATGAAAACGGAAAATAGAAAATCTTATTAAAACTACTTAACTACTTACATTATTTTGTGTTGGATTGTAATGTTTTTTTTCTTTATTAGTGTTTTTTGTTAACTCCAAAATGGATACTTATTCTTTAGTTTATGGTGCTTTTATTTTTTCTGTAAATTTATTTTTCGACATGAAATAAATATTTGTATCTCTATTGTTAGTTATTTTTAGTCGTACCTGTTATTAAATTGTAGTAATTTTGTTTATTTTTAGATTTTGTTAGCAATATTTGAAAAGACAATAATGATATATACGGTTTATCGCCTTTGCAAAAACAAGAAAACGAATTGCCAGGTATTTAATTTTTACTAGATACACCAGAAGTTCTCAAATTAATTACACTTTTGGCTTAATTTGGTTGCTCAGACTGAGGGGACGCTTTACTTTGAAGAGGTCAAACCATCCAAGAAACTTTTCCAATCTACGTCGTAAATTGTACTTCAAAAGGAGCAACTGACATTTACATTCTAAATACGCCACTTGTTGAGTTTGTCACTTAATTTGCCGTTTGAGTTTTTATTAAGATTCGTTAATAAAAAATTTGAAACGTGACAGATATTTAGTCTAAGAGTCTATTTAGATTTTTGTCTAAAATGTAACGCCTACGGCAATCTTTTCACAGACCTGGGCTGGACCCAGTACCTTGTTATTAAAATGTAGACGTTCAAACGTTTTAAATTGAAAGGTAATTTAAATTGGGAAAGAAATCTTATTATAGGTAAATTACTAAGACGTGAAACACAAGCAAGGATGCTTATAGTTTGTCCAAACAGCCGTTAACTCTGATCGATAAAATCAAAGTAAAATCGACGAACCCCGCTCCCCACACTGCCTACTTGAGCGCAGATTCATAGAAGAAAGATTTGCGCGTGAGTGTGTCTGCGAGTGGGGAACGAGGGTCGATTTTATGGTTCAGAGCGCACGGCTGTTTGGACAAACTATAGTGGAATAGTATGCCAGTGTGCGTGCGCGATCTTTAGCAGCCGCTCACTGCTGGTGCTGTGAATGTGTTAATCGGATTTCTAGTACTGTAGCATAGCCAAATACATTTTTATTACTAAAGTGCCCTAGTGTTTCGGCTTCGTCAAAAAAACCCGTTATTCATAGTCAGCCTAGGGAAATTATTTATATATTAATATAACATTTTTGAAGTGAAAACTTCTATAGGCGCACCTCGGCGCACTAAATATATTTGAGTTGGGTGTATAAGTGTAACAGATTGTCCTACGTCATAGCAGGCGCGGATACAGGGGAGGGTCATGGGGGTCATGACCCCCCCCCCCAAAACATTTTTTAAGGCTTGATTTATATGTTTGATTTAACCCTACAAGCGCCAAATAACACTACTTATACTGTCGTATCAGCCCGCCGAGCAAGTGGCAGGTAGGCAGGTAGCATTATTGTATCGTCTGATTGTGTTGAATATTTCACCCACTATAAATCATCCAATCTCGATAAAACAAAAACCATTGGAAAGGAAATGTTTTAAACATTAATATTTATGTTTACAAATTTGTGTTAAAACGTATAGTTACATATTATGTAATCGTCGTTTGTAATTGTAGTTGTCTAAAAATAAGACGCCGCATGAGAAACAAAAAGAAAAGACACAAAACTTTTCACTTTTCTAATGCTCGTTAGACAGACTTGTTTTGAAAAGAATATAAGGTCACCTTTGGATTCGTCAAGATTTCTAACATTGTCTTCCAAACATTCGTCACTCTTAATTTTTTAGATATGAAGTTTTCTGTAAACCCTTAACATTTGATAGTTTTTCAACCAATGAGCAAGCATATTTTGTAATTGATATATCTAGTACAAATCGATATACTTCTACATTGATGTTTATATGGATTTGAGTGTAAATTCTATATTTTCGTTTGATATGAGGAAACCCTGATTTAGGGGAGAGCGGGGTTAAACCGTACAGCGAGGCTAAACCGTACACCCCATTTTAAGATGTAGATTTGAAGCTAGTTAATTCTACAGTGACTAGATAGAGACAGTGTGGCCACATGAAATCGGCCTAAAAGTAATGTTATCTGCCATAAAGTATAATGTAATTTATTTTCAAAATATTTATAAAACCTTTTGTTTTATTTCATAAAGGACTCGTAAACAACTTTTTAAATGTTAAAAAGTAGTTAAAAACAGATAAGTTGTTTAAAATGAAATAACCTATAAAAAATAATGATTTAGCCTACTATCACATTTTTTACTAGTCTATGCCGATAGTTGAGTAGCCTACTGACGTTAATTACAAACTAATAAAGCTATATCAAAACAAGTTGCACTATTATTTTCTTTGTTCAATTCTACGTTAAAAAAAAACATTTTGAAGTTCAATTACATTATTTATGAGATTTATTTGAATAAAAGTCAAGGTTTTGTATTATTTTCAAGGAACCAAATTTTCAATAATTTGTATCTATCTGAAAAAGTATTTGACTGGTCATAATGAAATTTTTTTGATTAAATTTAATTCTCAACTTATATAACAAATGCACCATCAATTTTAAACAACAATTTTGTTGCTTAAAATTCCCCAGAATTAAAGTTTTGTGGCAAGTTAATTATGAAATTTGTATTTACTGATTTTAGGTTTCAATTCAGTTTGAAAAGCAAAATCTTAAAAATGATTTTCTTAAAGCTAAATTTGAAATTTTTCCTAACTTAATGAATAAATTAAAATATCAAAAATTCAAAGTATAACAAAACGAAAAATAAAACAACGAATCGGCCTAAATCAAAATGCTAAATTATTATCCTGTTGTTAATTAGCCATTTTTATCAATGAATAAATTTTACAAATTAAATATTAACAAAGTTACACTTTCAGATTTTTACAATGCATTTATTTCCATCAGATTTTTTTTTAAATAAGCGAAGCAATTAAAACTTTCCTAACTAACTCATTTATTTCTATTTCAATTGAAAGCTAATAATAAAATTAATGTCTCTAACAACAATTTAACATCGAAATTACAATTCTTTGATTTTGAGGTTAGGCAATTCAAGATTTTCAAGTAAGTTATTCAAGGCCGAAAAACAGGTTTCATTACTAATAATTTCCCTCATTATTTCAGTTAGGCCTACTTATTAATGTGGCTCTCGTCTTAGATTGTACAGAAAAAATAACGATGCCAATTTAATTTGAAAACTATAAACAAAAGTAGGGCTAACACGGACGAAATTATAGGTTTGGGCCAAAAACAGTTCTTAAAATTGCGTAATACTAATATTTATTGCATTTATCTTTTCTATTGATAAAAAGGATTAGCCTATGTTATGAAATTTTTAAAATGTTGTAAATAAAAGACTTTTAGTATGTACTTACTTCTGAAATATGCGCGCTGAAACGATTCCGTAGAGTGGCGGGAGTAGCCTAATCTGCTGTCATTTCCTTATTAATTTGGTGCAATATCACATACTTCAACACAAATCGCTTTAAAATAACTATTACGTTTATTTTAAAGTAAAAACTAACAAATATCTGTTAAAAAATCGGTAAAATCGCTTTTACAATATGTGAACGTGAATGAATGTAATGTAAACAGATACGAATTTAGGAAAAACATGGCTGCCGACATCTTGACCAATAGGAAACAAGACCACACTTGGCCACACTGTCTCTATCTAGTCACTGTAGTTAATTCCGATCGGTGGTGCAACCTAGCGGCAGACTGTACAACGTGCAGGGTTGAGTTCGTTTCGCTGAGTGCACGTGTGTCAGTAATACTGTGAAAAAACTTGTTTTTGTGTGTTTTCTTATAATTTTGGGACAAAGCTAAATAAGAGGTAAGTGGAAAACCTTTACTTATAAATTAGTAACTATCATGCCATAAGAAAGTACAGTTCTTAAGCTATCTTTTGATCACTATTGATGATTAATTAAGTGACGGGTTTCAAGGTTATGTTACAAAATTGTCACGAAGTACAGGAAGGGGCTAAACCGTACATAGGTGTACGGTAGAGCCCCTTCAATGTACGGTTTAGCCCCTAATGGTTTGTTATGACATCATTAATAGGCTATAATTTATGAAGGAAATATCACTAATATTACAATTTTATACTCTCGCCATTCATTCAAGCTTTTTTTCAAAATACACATATTAGTTGAAATAACTTACTATCGCCTGTTGATTTTTTGTCGTGGGAAACGAACGATTGGTTTTACAACATGTGTCACAAACCATTTGAAGCTTATTTTTCTTACGAGTGCATAGTGTAAGTACCAATTGTTTTTCTTGATTTAACGTGTGCACCTAAGCAAATATGAAACAATTCTGGTTTTTAACACATGCTATGAACCTGATCGTTCTGTTTCATAGATGAAAACCCAACACAATTTCTGAATAAGGCAATTAATTACTTATATTTTTTTTCTCAGATGGTCCGAAAATACCAAAGAAAAACCAACAGAGCCCAATGGACGGAAGAAGGAATGAAGTCGGCTATTGATGATGTCATAAATAACACTAAACATTTAAGAGAAGCAGCCAGGGCTTACAACGTACCAGTAATGACGTTGAGTGACAGAATTAAGAGCGGTAAATAGTTTTAAGTCACAAGCCTGTATTCACAGTCGTGCAGGAAAATGAAATTGCTGAACAAGTGTTACTTCTAGCTAAAGTATTTTATGGTATTTCATCGGTTGAGCTCCGCCGTCTGGTTTTTGAATATGCAGAGAAAAATGGAATTCCAAACAAATTTAACAAGACAGCTAAATTAGCAGGGCAAGATTGGCTTCATGGCTTTTTGAAGCGGAACCCAAGAATCAGCGTTCGGAAACCAGAAGCAACAAGTATGAACAGAATTACTGCTTTCAATAAACAAGAAGTGGATCTTTTTTCTCTAACCTTACATCTGAAATAGACAAACACAAGTTTGATGCCTTAAAAATATACAATTTTGATGAAACAGGGATCTCCACGGTTCAAAAACCAGGGAAAATTTTATGACCGAAGGGAATTAAGCAAGTGGGTGCTGCTACAAGCTGGGAACGAAGGAAAAATATTACTGTGGGCTGTGCAATGAGTGCTGCAGTTGAATACATCCCACCAATGTTTATATTTTTCGGTCATTTGCACGATGCTTCAAAAGTACTTATCAACACTTGGTTTCCAAAATATTTAAACTGAAGATTTGTGTTTTTTATATATCTTAACTAGCTGGCCCGACTCGGCTTTGCACGGATAGACAAATCAACCTGATACTAATAATTAGCACAAGTGTTTTAGTTCATTGTAGGCCTAACCTAAAATTATATTAAGTTTTTGATCCAAATCAGTTGTTGATCAAAATCAGCTGATTTAAGCTTTTCATACGAACAGCTGTTTTTTGTGCCCCTGATAAAATCAAAAGAAATCTTTCTTCTTCTTCCTTAAGATTGACCTTCCATAAGATTAACATTGAAACTTTGAGGGCCACTGGGGCGTAGCCCTAATGTCCATGGACTTCGGTAAATGGCCTAAAACCTTCCCAGGGTTAACCTGTGTTACTATGCAAAATTTCAAAGCAATCGGATGGACGGTTTGGTAACGCATAAAGGACAAACATACAAACAGACAAACGTACAAACAGACGGACATACATTGAATTTTATATCTATCTTAATAACAATATCTACACTTTTTATACTTTCTTCAGTTGAGCTAAATACTTGAAGTTATACTATAGAATTCTCAATAAGTAATAAAAGGTGTTGTATGCAATAGTTCATTGCATTACTTTTATTTGTTTCCATAATCATATGAATGTTTAACTGTATGGTATAGCCCCTTTCACTGTACGGAATTGCCCCGACCCCCGGGGCAATTCCGTACAGTGTCATTTATTTTACTATTTAAATTTAAAATTATAAACAGTGAAATAATTACATTTTTTGGTGTGCAAGTGGTAGCCAATGGTCCAAATTACCTGTTGCTTATTTTGTTATAGTTTTAAACCCAATATCAGCTGAGCAATAACGATAATTGCTTAAGTGTACGGCACAGCCCCGCTCTCCCCTACTGTTCATATGCTACAGGTCTTGTCTGTGAAATATGTACCATTGCGCCGATTGTCTTAGCGCATTTAGCCCAGCCAATAGAGAAAAAGAAGTCTAATTTTGTTATTGAATTTAATAGCAAACGACATCAACAGTGACTTTAAGGGTAGCTCAAGGGTATGAAAAAAAAAACAAAAACTATCAGGCAAGGAACTTTTGCGCATTTCGTGTAAACAAAAATTACAATAAATTAAGACTTTTTGGGTTTTTCGTTGATATTATTAAAAATTATGTATGAATGGATCACGATACTTAAAAAAAACCGACAAATTGTTTTTTATAGACCCTGATTGAACCATTTTTCAACGAGAAAAGTCGGGAAAACGCTTAAAAACTACCATTTTTTAAAAGTTCATATCTTTGTTAATTTACAATATTAAGGGCAGATTTTTCATAAAATGATTGTTTACCATGTGTTCTTCAAACGGGAAGGAGATGAAATTTTTCGCATTAATAGTTTTTGCACAATTGCAATATAAACAACGTAGGCCATTATCTTGCATAATGCGCCCAATTAACCTGAGTGGCCCGTTTTAAATTTACCATACCGATCCTGAAAGTAGACATAAAAATCTACAATTCGTATATCTGCGATTTTTTAATAAGGTTGATAAAGTATAATAAAAATGTTTCAGAACATATCGTGAAACGCGTAAATTTTCGGCCGACGCCGATGGTAAATTTGCCAGAAGGCGGTAGTAACGGAAACAGCAGCCTGATGCGCGTAGCCTGCCGTTTTCTTCTCCTCCGCATTATGCAAGATAATGGCCTAAATTGTTTATACTGCAATTGTGCAAAAACTATTAATGCGACAAATTTCATCTTCCGCCTGTCTGAAGTACACATACTAAACAATAATTTTCCAAAAGATCTGCCATAAATATTGTAAATTAGCAAAGATATAAGCTTTTGAAAAATAGTAATTTTAAGCGATTTCCGACTTTTTTCGGTGAGAAATGGTCCGATCGAGGTTTTCAAAAAACTATTTTCTAGATTTTTTTAATTTTCGACAAATGTTTCGTTGGAAGTATCGTGATCCTTGCATAAATTTGTATAATAACAACGAAAAACCCAAAAAGTCCAAATTTATTGTTATTTTTGTTTATAAAAAATGCGCAAAAATTTCCTTGCCTGATAATTTTTGTATGTTATACACCTATGTGCTACCCTTAAAGCCACTGTGGATGTCGTTTGCTGAAATTCGATAACAATAAAAAATCTCTATTTAACTTATTGGGCTAAAATTGTTTTACGGAGCTCGCCGCTGTATGGAGTTGTTTGAGTGAGAGCTTGTGTTATACGTTGTTTTAAATTTAGTGAAACAAAGTGGATTTAATCATCGTGTTGTGGAGTTAGTAACGTTCCTGTTAACTCTTCAATAATTATGGATTATTTTATTCTTTAATCTGCAAGAGACTCTTGCTCTTTCAAGAAAATATTTATGGCCTAGAAATGCATTTAAAAACTATTCCATAGAGTTTATACATATTACTTAATAAACTCGGTTACATACCTTACGTACCGTTAACAGTTATGTCCTTTAATTAGCGATGACCGGTTTCGGAAGCTTACTCTATGCTTTCATTGTCAAGTCATAAGAAACACGAAACACAAATAACAAAAAGCACACCTAAGGTACACCTAAGCACACAAAAAGTTGACGGTACGTAAGGTATGTAACCTAGTTTATTAGTAATTACAGTTCAGGAGGCAAACAATCTTGTATAAAATATTTTTTAATTCCCCAGACCCGTTGTTGTTAAATTCTTGGTAGTGTTGCTTTCGACTTCTTATGACCCCTCCCAAAATGAAATCCTGTATCCGCCCCTGCGTCATAGGCTTATTATATAGGTGAACTTCAGCGCTATGTTTGTTGGTGGGTACATCGGATTTTACAGTCACGCATTTTCTGAAACGATCTATTATGAAACGCTCTATTCCGTCAGTTTGAAAAAGTTTTGGTCCAGCAGAGTCCATCAAAATAGACTAGCGCCTTAGCCGGTTAGGCCACGAACGCATTGCTAGTTTAGTATATATTTGAGTTGGGTATATAATTGTAACAGATTGTCCTACGTCATAGGCTTAACCCGTTAATGTTAACACAATGTATAATTTAATTGGTAACCTCTGAAATGGACATTGTGCTTCATCATTTCGTAAGTTGTGTTAAAAAGCTTACACTTCTCCCGTGTGGTCTTAAGCACACAATTTGTATTTTTTGTATGGGCCCTAATTAATAATTATTTACAATCATTTCACTATAGGCTATTTGTTAATATAAAGCATCTATTGTGTTAATTTTAGTTACATTTTTCAATAATACAGAGTTTGCTATTTTAAAATTATGGTTCTCATCTAAACAATGTTTAGCCGTAGCAGGCCTACTCTTACCTGACATAGCTACATTTAAATTTGAATATTTAGCTCAACCAGTTAATTTTGTTATAATAGCGATACAAATGTGGATAGAAAACTACTACACGATTATGAACTAGGAATACAATACATAAGCATAGATAGACGATTTGTAACAAGCCCAGGTGTCAGCAAGATCTGCTTTTATATTTACTGCTGAAATGTGTATTTTTTGTAATTTACTGAATCATGCTTGAATGAAAATTTTTAATTCATTCCTGTGTTTCATGTCAATATAAATGAAGTATAAATTAGTGTATGGTATAATGCCAAATTTTATGTAAATCTTTGCAGAAGTTAATTTCTTATCAACCTTATTTTCTTTCTTTAATCAGCTGATTACTGTAAATAATTTAGTTTTATATATTTATCGCTGAAACTCCAATAATAGTGATTTATTATAAGTTAGTACTATAAGTTTGTTAATCAATAAAATGTGTTGTGAATCCAATTTAAATTGTATGACACAAGTACAAATTATGACAAGAACGTTTAGACAAAAGAAGTCAGATACGGGACCAGATACAGATGAAAATATATGTGAAGAAGCGGGTCGCGCAGACAGGCGATTGTGTGTGGAAGGAAGGAGGCATGCTATGTGTGGCGGGGTGGGGGATGGGACTGCTGCCAGTACTCTACTACCCAGTCTGTTTTTTACAGCCGGAGCGCGGCGCATGGCTTACTGTGTCACTGACTTCCTACTAGTAGGACAACTTGGATGTACATCAATTTTTGTTTGTAAACCACAAACAGAGTAAAAATAAGTAATTGTTTCCTTATCACATAAATAAATACAGGGCGTCAACAGTACAATGTTTTTAGGATCAGCAGTATACTAGACAATGCTACTATCTCTGTCACCGACTGACTCACTACACTGACCTACACACTGTTAGCGCATGCGTGGCCGCTCCTGTTTCTGCTCATACAGCCAGCCGCTTCATCACATATATAAGGTACGGGGGTTCTCGGACGGACAAATTACAAACAGTGCATAGTTCTTTCCGTGATTCATTTTTAATAGGAGTTTGGAAATTTGACTTGATGTAAATGCATGTCTAGATTTTGTATGTCGGGGTACAATTAAATATTGATTTATTTTCTCGAGCATAGAAAATACATGTTTCATTTTTAAGCTACGGCTACACATAGCGGGATGGGACAGGGACGGGATTTTTGCTGATGGATGCTTCCTGTGTAAAGTAATGGAAGTGGCTACACATACAGGGATGGGATAGGGACCGGATAGGGACGGGACATCCACAGTGGAGGATGGATAGTCGGAAGAGCACATCAATTCGCCGTTGTCCTGTACGTGTCCCGGTATGTGTAGCCACCCCTTGACGGGACATAGGATATCGCCCAAGGCAGATCGGGAGTTTTTGTAAATATAGGTTGACAGATATATAGATAAATAGGAAAGATGTCCACTCTATATGCTTCTTATCTTCATTACCAAGCTTCACTCAATGATATACTTAACAATATAAATATATAAACAATATTATTCTTGGTAATTACCGTAATTATTGTTCAAGTAACCGTGAGTCAGTCTCTGTACCTTTGCTTGGATTTACCATACTGTAAATAACAAAATGAACTAACCTCTTTTTTTTTCATTTATTGGATGAGTCCATAATGTTCATTTTCTCTTGTTTTCTCCATCAAACAAGCACATTAATAAAATATTTTCGTCAGAATCAGACGAAGAATAGGTTGAACTCTGCTCTTCCATGAAGACAATGGCGGGTAGTGTGGAAGCTGCGCGCGCATCGTTCCGCATGTCCGTGTCAGTGTCCTTTCCCGCTATGTGTAGCCACCCCACGGGAAATACTTAATGTCTCGTCCCTATCCCATCCCGCTATGTGTAGCCGTACCTTTAATGTTGCGACACATTGCCACCATTAAGGAAGGCGTTGTCTGTACAGCCTATTCTCTTAACCCACATGTTACTCTGACTCTGATAATTACTAGGGAGGTGCTTTAGGCATGTGGACAAGGCATGTGGTTGATATAACTGGTAATTGTATATTTATCTAAAGTTTAGCACAAAGCGAACCATTTGTGTTCTGAATCGAATGTATTGTTGCAACTACTAAAACAAATAACAATTAATTCGATAACTATGGAAACAACGATTCAAATTTTTTAAGAAATAATGCTAAAACTAATAAATGTCTTGAAAATAAATTGTTGTTTCTAGACGTCTTCAAATATTCGTACTTCACTTTAAAACTCAATCTGTACTCTTAAAATTAAAAATGGAACTTTACTCTATTAGAGGAACTTTGTTATTGATAAGAATTTGTTGAATTAGAATCGTTAGGCAATTTTCAGTCTAAAAGCACTTGCAAATTTACAACTTATAAGAAAACATTTATACTGTTTTCACTGATTATTTATTTACTTTAACCCTACGCACATAAACTAAATAACGAATTAGACGTTTATGATAAGAGGGGGGGGGGGGGGGGTTAAAACAAAGCACACCGAAATTGATCTGCTAAAAATGCCTTGAAATGACTAGTTATGTTTTTCGGCTTTCGAATATTTTGTAATATCTTACGATATGTAAGTAAACCCCTTTTAGACGTATAGACTTTGTCATATAACAGTTAGAATAAAAATGTATTTACGTACTGTGTCTGTCATAATTAACTACCACTACAAACAATAATCGCAGTAGTTTCCAAAAGTAAAAAAGATATTAATAACAAAAAGCACCAATACTTTAACTCGAAAAAACGAATGATAATATCCACGATGGTAAATTGTAGACTATATTAGTGGTGGGAACCAGTGAATGGAGGGGACGGTTCTTAAACACAGTATTTCTGTACACCTCTTAAGTAGAAAAAAATGAGTGCGTGTAAATTATTTATTAAAGTTTCATGCTACATACCAAATTTCGTTTCAATCCGTTCAGTGGTTTTGGAGAAATCGTGATTCAGTAACTTTGACCCCCAAACCCCCTTTAAGATTTCAAATTTTTTGAAACCCTATCTTATCAACACCTACAGCCCTAGAGGAAGCTACATACCAAATGTCATTCCAATCCGTTTGGCAGTTTTGGAGAAATCCTGATTTAGTAACTTTGACCCCCCAAATCCCCCTTAAGATTTCGAATTTTCAAGCCCATTCTTAGGCAGCACCTACGGCCCTAGAGGAAGCTGCTTACCAAATTGCATTCCAATCTGTTCAGTAGTTTTAGAGAAATCGTGATTTAGTAACTTTGACCACCATTAAAAAATATGGGGGAGTGCCGCTAACCGGCTTTTTTTTACCTTGACCGGTTTGCGTGATTAGGCCTAATCTATGTTTTTAATGTGTTTTTTGAAAAAGTGTTTTAATGTGTTTCGTGACGTGTTTTTGTTTTGTGTATTGACTTTAATGTATTTGACGACCTCATGAAGGGAATTATTTTTTATTTATTTCTGTGATAAGAAGATGGGTACTTAAGTTACCCGAAACCGCGGTAGTCAAAAAGCGATTTTAGGATTGGTTAAGAAGAAAAAATAGGTATTATTGTACCTATTTAATTTAAAATATTGATCCCGAAGAGTTACGATCCTTTCTCTATCAACATCGTTTTTTTCATACCCAAAAACATCAGCACATATTATTTCTAAAAAGTGTTTTTTTTGTGGCAACGCCATATCTCCTTGAATTCTTCATCAACATTAATGATTCAATCATCATTTTAAAACTTATGTTTCCCGCTATTAACGAAACATAGACAAATAGCTTAAAACTAATGGTTTCGTTAAAAAAAAGATTAATCAACTTTCATATGAAAGTTCATATGATTCCTTATGAAAGGCGCCATCTTTGAAGGATCTGTTTAACTAACATAACAGCTGTTTAATTGTTTACATTCTATCACGCAAATCAATCAAATTAAATCATCGTAAAGCGTTATAAATCGGTAAACTGTTATTTATAAACTAACTTAAATAAATAAACATAATTAACTGAATTAAATCAGATAAGAACTCCCAACTTGCGAAATTTTCATACGTGTCAGCTAGTATAAAATAATACCCTACATGGCATTTTCAAAATGTTGGCTCCAAAAACGTTGCCTGAAATCTCTACTACCCTTTCTATATCAACATCGGTTTTCCCATATCCAATTACGTTCCGTAGTGTCTATACTTCATTGTATATTTGCTCATTTTGATATATGCACTACTAAACACAGACAGATACTCACACATACTTACACATAGACAACAGTACACCTTACGTTTAACGCGAAACGAAATATTTCTCTACCCTTCCGCTCCTGCCTAAAGAAGTTTCATTTCAATAATAAACTCCGACAAATTAAGGATACCTTTCGGCCATGAATAACTACAATCCGTCGAGAGGAAGTGTTGGTTTCTACACTCGATTCCACGTTCACCGTGCAGTCTATGCATTGTGCATTATGGGTTTATGATGAGTCATGGGGAACCGTCACTTTGTCCGTACTGTCTTCATTTTCTTTCCATCTAGCACCTTCTTTTGGGATGAGAAAATTTAAAGTAAGTCCGTAAGGTATGTCTTAGGTTTTGCCTACAGACGATACTTAGTGATGATACCCAGAACATTAATATGGTGTTAGCGTTTCTCCATTTTTTAACGATATTGGTAACATTTAAAGATACTTGTTGTTTTGTCTTAAGCATGCATTTTATTTATCATAAATAACATTTTAAGATTTATAACGTTGTTTTAATTAGAGTTTTATTCACTGTTATGTAACAGGGCCCCTTACATTCCTCTAACATGTTGTTATTGTAGTGTTTACAAATTTGATCGTTATTGCTGCTAGCTTCATTTGTGTGTGTAAATTAAATTTTGTTTTTCTGGACCTGTGTGTGATTGTAGTTGTCTAAATATATTTAATTTTTGAGCGTTATCTAAATGCTTTTCGATTTCCAGGCAATCGCCTCGAGATCTGTGCGCGTGCGCATACTCGTGCATTTTGTGTCACTTTGTACGCGCGCATCATACAAATTCACTCTAATTATTTTGTTCATATCGCATCTAAAGAAGTATAACATCAAAAATATTTTCCCTTAAATTTTCACAAAGGTTCGGATGTTTTAAAGTTGATGATTTTATGAAAAACATTAAAACAATCATTTTTTGAGTTTAGATTATTGGAATGTGTGT
Organism: Philaenus spumarius; assembly: GCA_018207615.1. Classification (NCBI taxonomy): domain Eukaryota; kingdom Metazoa; phylum Arthropoda; class Insecta; order Hemiptera; family Aphrophoridae; genus Philaenus; species Philaenus spumarius. The sequence goes on from JAGFPH010010042.1 coordinate 18,867, forward strand.
GAATCAGAATATTTTATAACTGGGTCAGATCTCAGCTTGATACTTGCCAGTCGGACGAAAGGAGAGTCGAGTGATCTGTTAAGGATTCAGTTTCCTGATAAGGTGTGGAAATCATAAAAATAAGAAATTACCTTCAATAATGCAAGTTAAACTATATAAATATGATTAATTAAAAAATGACAAACAAAATTTAATAAATAAATAACTGTAAATTATAGTTACATAAATTACATTTGAATTTTTCCTTCTTGTGACTTTATTTGTTTCCTGTTTATGACACGTTTTGTGACGGTGGTCCATCATCAGTAGGAAATTTGATCACTCCATTGGAGGTCGTTAAACATTACAAAACCATAAACATATATAACTGACACTACAAACGCACTAGTACAAAAACATTTGGTCCTCATTCGCGAGGGTTAACTTGACAGCGCTTCGTTGTCATACACAACGGAGCTCAAAGAGGACATTGGAAGCTAAGAGGTGGGTTTACCGGAGATCTGTCTCCGGGCTTCGCATGAACTCTATGGCTGTGTCGTATAAGAAGTTTGATTTGAAAAACAGTTGGTCGTTCAATATATTATTTGGGCTGCTTTTATGTGCTCTGTATATTTCAAATTCTTCTGCCGCGTTCATAAATCTATCCTTCTTACAAATATGGAGAGGCTTTATGTTATGGTCGAAATCAGTATATCTGTGATTATTATCGACTATATGCTGTGCGAAGTGTGACTTCATATTACGTAAGTTCCTTTAAGTAAGTCAAATTTAATAAAAACAATTACCTTAGGCAGTAAAAAATTATTAGTACAGTTTTGGGAGTGGGGTGAGTATTTATAAATATTGATAATTAATCATTAACCCATCAGTGCACCATTTGTATACTAACTGATTTGTTATAATGTACGGTATGGGTTTATTATTTGTTTATTTAAATATTGCAGTAAAATTTGCAAACAAACAAAAGCGGACTAGTCACATATTATTAACTTGGATACGAGCTAACCACTGTTTGTTTTACTCCCGCCATCCTACTCGCTTTTACTAACATACTGCATAGACTAACACGATAAAAGAGTTCAATGTTGGGGTTCAATTATTTTTATCATAAATATCAAAGAAGTTTTAATTAATTTTTGTTTGGTTGATAGTGTATTATTTTATTTTAAGTTATTGTTTTCATTTGCACCAAGTATCATAAAAAATTGTTTTTATCACATCTAAAAATAAACGGTATCAGTTAACTGACACAAACTTTCTCCTAACTTACTGTAATCAAAATAATATTGTTTTTAATCATTTTATTTTTTACTACTTTTTAGAACAAAACAAAAAAATAATATTCTACCTACGTCAATCGTATAAAAAAATAATTGTCCCAGGCGGGATTCGATCGCGCGACCTTTGAATTACTGGCCATGCTCTCTACCGTGGTGCTACCCTGTGCGGCCGCTGCCGCGATGTTAGATTGACAACACAAACTTGTTTATTTTTAAACATTTCCCCATAATTATAAAACGCCGAAGTTTTGATAAAAGCGGGTGGTGTCATTTTGTTTGGCATCTTAAGCACTATAAATACTGAAAATTTGATCAAAATCGTTAGAGCCGTTTTTGAGAAATTTGCATTTTTGTCGTTTTTTATGGGTTTTTAGGGGTAAATTACCCTTGAAAATTTAAAATTCCAAAAAATGAAAAAAACGCCTGGAGATATTAGGGTTTAGTACCTATATACCAAATTTCATGAAAATCGGACCAATAGTGTCCTCTCTGGTCGTGTATATATACAGACAGACTGGCAGACAGACACCACTCTAAAAACACTTTTTTGGGTTCAGGGAGCACCAAAACAAAAAATTCCACTAAAATTATTTTTGGGTTCAGGGAGCACCAACACAGATAATTGCACTAAACAATTTTTTGGAGTACTGGGAGCACCAAAATAGATAATTCAACTGAAAATTCAAATTCGAACATTTTTACGAAAACAATACTTTCTCCATATACTATGTATAGGGTGGAGAAAGTAAAATTAAAATGAATCAGTAACATTTAAATAACACAAATATCAAATACTGTGTATTTTAAAGTTGTAAAATTTACAGTAACAAAAGATTTGCAACCAGATTTAGAAGGACACATTTTGATAAAAGTTTAACATTTTTCGTGAAAATAATTTCGTAAACATTTCGTTTAGATCAATGTTTATAATTTAAAAATAATTTCGTTTAATTACTACACCAGAAATCTCTGAAAACAAGTACAAATTGCATGCAAATAAATACCTGTACCTGATAAAATTAGCCTACATTCTTACGTTTTAAATAGGATTTTTAGGATAAAAGTTAAAATTACAAGAAACTACGATTTTGATTTATTTCATAGCTACACTTTGACATGAATAAACAAAAGTTCATATTAAATAAAATCACAAATATATACATATTAAATTTGAAACATTTAAAACAGTATAACAACAACTTATTAATTCTTATTACAAAATTAGACAGTTACACATATAATATATTATACACATACAGTATCTTATGGACTAGTTGATTACCACCATTGTGTTACTAAATAAACTTAAGTAAGGGATACGCTCTTTGAATTTGTTGCAATTAGACAGAAATAGGGCAAACAGGAGAACAAAATTAGAAAGTTTGATCAAATACTATTTAGGTCTAGCAAACCAAAACCAAATAGTTTCCATCCCTGAAGGAGAAGCCCCTCTCTTAAGCCATCTCTATAGTTGTGAAAAACATTATTAGGGAATTGGTCGCTTAGAAAACTATCTATTGCGAAATTACATGGCCTATCAATATTTTTATTTGGTAAGAAAATGTATCAGAAAAAAGATATATTGTATTAAAATAACAAAATTATCAAGTACAATTTTATTGGACAAAACAACAATAAATGACTTATAATTTGTTAACTTTAGTAAAATACTCGTTGTGGTTAAGCACACTAATACCAAAGAGTTCCCATACCTGGTAGGATTTGCCCCCATTGCTCTCTTCTAATATGTTAATCAGGGAATCGGCCCTGTCTCGCTAAAAAACTATGTACTGCCATGATTTAAAAATAAATCATCGGTCATGCAGCTGGACCTCTGACGTGAGTTGAGCGAATTTTCAAAATTATTTTTATATGTTTTAGTGTTTCAACCAACTATTTGGGAAATTGGTCTACTTATAAAAGCGCTGAATAGCTGCCTACGTGTACGAAATATATTAGTATAATGTGTATGCCTCCAGCTCTGGTTCACTCTGTGCTTCATTCCGCTCGCAGCACCTTGTCTTTGCGGCCTCGGATTTTGAGTCCCGGCCATCAGCCTTGGATCAGAAGCTGAGGTGGATTTGAACCAGGTACTATTTTTATTTTGGGGGAACCAGTCGGGCTATAAAGTAGTGGTTAAAAAAAAAAGCAAAAACAAAATAAGCAGAATAAAATCTCCTATATTTATTATTTTTAGACATAACGCCAAGAAGTTTCATTCTAGTAAGAAAAATCTAAAACAATATAGCTTCATATCAAAAACCGTGATTCCGGTTGTTGGATTTTTTTAACTTATGAACTCATTCGAGCGACTTAGAACCAATGTGTGTACCGAATTTGTACCAAATAGGACGTAAAATACGGCCGTTAGAGTGTGAACACATATATATATACAATTTTTAATGGCACCCCTGAACGAATCCTGGGGACATTGACTCCCGACCATAGATCTTACCATAAGAGTCACTGCAATAGCTCATCATTCGTATGGAAATTCGCTAAGTACAGTGTTACATACCCTTTATAGATTAGTTTTAAAGTGTTTATTGTTCCTCAATTTTACGAGTAGATAATTCATTGTTAGTTCTTAAAGGTAGGTGGTTCTTTTCAAATTTTTAAATGTACTTAAGTAACGCCTTGCAACTTCTACAAATGTGTAAAAATCGGTAGAATACAACTTTAGAAATTGGTGTGATTATAAAACTTTGTTTTTAACTGTAATTACCATGACGATAATATAACAAATAAAGCCGTTTGAAACATAACTTATGCACGCTGATTCTGAACAACTTCTAATATACATATAGGTTTAATGTTTGTATTTTTAAGAAATAAATGTTTTAAGATTAATTTTTATTTTAGGAATGTACCAGAGTAAAAAATGTTAAAATAGTTTGGCGAGATATGTTAGTTTAATCTTGATAAAAATACTATTTGTAGCACGTCTAAGTAATTATCATCCATCTAATCTGTGTATTAATAAATCATTAAATTATTTTTCTCACAATTGCGCGAGAGGATGAGCACAGAGGCTTTGCGAGCGAATCACGCACAATTCTCCCCTTGTTACTAAATATGTAGTGAATCAAAAAGTCCAAAGACTTCCAAAACGTGTGAGATTTGATCATAATACATGTAAATTTACAAGTTTAAGGTAAAGTAATTTACCTGCGAAAAAGTGGAAATGCTGAAATCAACAGACATAACGGGCAGATTCTATGTTTGATATTTCACAGGTAGAATTATATCTCCAAATCGACAATTTAAACCTTTACTTTCTTTAAACGAAGTATAAGTAATTAAGTTCGTACTATGTAAGTCTTTGTGAGGAAGGTACAATATATTCATATTTACTTAATATTTAAATATTTACAAAACATGAGGTACTTTAAAGCACATATACAGAACATATATATAGCTTGAATGACATATTATATTAATTATGAGTAATACCTATAATCCAATCTAGCTGGTGTATATTTATTAAAACCTCTGTAAGAGTTTTACATGTTTATACAAAATTGAATTAATTGTGAACATTCTGTTTTAACATCGAACATACAAAATATCACACTTTGTGTTCGTAATATAGCTTCTTCTTGTGGCCTTACGTAAGTCTACAGCGTACACCATCCTTGGATATGTTATCTGGAGGCGGCCACCTGAGAAAAATGACAAAAATACAAGAAAGTGTTTATAAATTCCAGGACTGTGTTTTCTACTAAAGGAGTATAAACACAAAATACTTAATTAAACAAGTCAGTGAAACACTTTTAACAAAGTATGGACAGTCTAAAAATAAAATTAACATTGCACTATTTCTAATGTAAGAACTGAAAACATTATAAGCAAATATATTAACTATTTTGTCGTGTTTAATTACTTATCAAAAATGGTTGAATATTCAGGGTTATTCAAAAAAAATGGACACAATTTTATTAATTTGATTTTAAGAAATATAAATTTTATATGAATAGTCTTCATACCGAAGAAAAGAGGAAGTTCCAAAGTTTTGCTTACCACAGCTAGGGTGTTGATAGTTGAGGAAACAGTCGCTAGGGTACTAGCACCGTAAGCACTGAAAGTGAAATAACGTACCTGGACATGTTGGAACAATGGCTTTTACCTCAACTTACCGAAAATTTAATTTTAAAACAGGATGGATTTCCGCAACATTATTATACAAGACCTGGCCATAGGAAATCAAAACCTGGCTCTCCCGATCTCACGCCATGTCACCTTTTCTTGTGGGAAGCAGTTTACAGATGGAAGTATATGAATCGCATTTTGTTAAAAGGGCCTAAGTCCAACAATACAAACTTTTGGAAAACAACAAAAAACTGTCTAATTTAAGAAATAATTTTTTTATTTTTTATTTGTTTTAAATATAATTTGTTAATGGCAAGTTAGATTTTTTTAATTAATTGTTTTTATTTTTTTGTTAATGTAAATATTTTTTTTCTATTTTTTTATGTTACGGACTTATGCCCTTTTAACAAAATGCACAAAATAAACTGGTTCAAAAGAAACGTTTTTATGCAAAAATGGCTTTTTATTGATAAACATTAACTATAATAAACATACATTTTATTGTAAATCGATTGTCAAATCATCTTCTTGTGATGTTCCAATTGGTCCATTTAAAATATCATTAAAAAACTCTAAATGTTCCGCTGGCACATACTGCAAAGCTTTCCTGATGTCCGCCGCCTTGGCTTCCTTTAGTGGAATTTTCCCTCCTGGGTATGCAAGATTTTTGGGGGGGGTAGGAGTGTCTGTTCTTGCTGACATGAAAAATGTTTGTTTATCTAGTCCATTTATTGTAGTATAGGCTGTTATAAAACCTTTTAATTGTGACCTATACACAAAGTGGTATAGTTTACTGATGCCAAAGTAAACCCTGCGCTCTCGGTCCAAATTTTTTGTTTCATCAGAAACTGTTCGAAGTTTGTAGTGCCTACGTCACCAACTTTTAAAATCTAAAATCTCATCGCATTCGACGAGCTTTACCAAAAATTTTCCTGGTTCGCTGCTTGTGATAATATGCTCCACAATTTCATAGGTAGAATAGATTCTATCATGTTTCTTAAGACATCTTTTCACTAATCCAAAATCTCGATCGCAAGGTAGAAAACTATGTCCCCTTACTGGGAAAAATTGTTGAACTTTAGAAAACAGACCAGAATCTGTCAGATACAAAAAATATCTGCTTAAAGCTTGGTTTTTATTTTGGCTGTAGCAGTTGTCTGAAAATACTCTTAATTCAGAGTATTGGTCTTTGTTCACATCTTTGAGATATTCATGAATAAATGAGCAAACCTCATTAGGGCCTTTTTTTGCCTGCGTTTCGTCATAAACAAACATGGTACTAGTCTTTTTTTTAATATCAGATATACAAAATACGTTTAAAGTAAGTTGTCTTAGATAGAACATTTCTTGAACTGGTACTTTAGGCAAAGAAATGTTTTGCATAAAGTCTATTGAGATTGACAATACATGGGGCTCTTCAGCTTGTGCTTTTTCAGAATTTTCATGTTTGAGAGCAGCATAAAACTTTTTACTTCTCCTTATATGAACCATTAGTTCCGCTGACGCTACACGCTTAGCTGTGTCATTCAAATGAGGAGATCTTAGCTTAAGTTTCAACTCCTCACAGGTGCAACAAGTGTCGACTTGGGGTCTACCAAACCGATAGTTGAAGTGCTCCTGTACGTACTTTTTATAAAAACTTTTGCTTACATTTAAGTGAGGATATTTCTCAATGTACAACTTGTGCATGGTGTTATAGCTTAAATCAGCGCTTAAGTAATACACCGTTTTATTTAGATAATGTGATTCTTTGACTGGGAATGACTCAATATGACTTCTGACAGCAGCTTTTTTTTCTATTTCTAGAGAATATGAAATATGTTTCCCTCTTTTGTCTTCCGGAGTCTGGCCCTTTAGTTTCAATTCTCTGATTCTCCTTACTCTTTTAGATGATACAGAAAACACAGATAAAAAAGCGTTCATACATACGTTTATTTTGATGCTACCATTCAACACATTGTAATTGTATGAAGCAGAGCGATCATTTGAGTTTTCTTTTGTGTGCCTCCTTCTCTGGATTTTACATACATCTATAAGTCCTTGGATGTACAAATCCTGTTCATTTTTTGTTCTAATATCATAGAATTTGGAAAAGATGTCGTTGATGTTATCTTCTCCTAGTTCTTCCAAGCATCTCCGAGGACATCTAAAAAAAATAAACAAAAACATTATACATATTTGTTGGTTGCAAGCTTCTTTTTAATCAGCAAAGTTCACAAAAAATGCAAATGAAAATTGAATTTTTTAAAGTTTTTCTAATAATTTACGGTACCGTATTAAGTTAAGAGCATTGTGCTTCCAAAGAACTTGAAAACTTCTAGAATTTTATTAAAGTTAAGTAAAAATAAGGGTAGAAGTAAAGTATACGACTCCTGCAAATACTGACATCTAGGGCCGGGTAATGCTAACAGCTCTACCAAAATTACTAGATAGTAAATGACATCAGTGCAGAGTTATGCTAGTTAAGATTTTACCGATATATTAAGGCTGTGACCACTGTTTCTACCATCTGCTGGTTTGTTGTGGTATCGTATACTAGGCTATACTTTCGCAAAAAAAAAAGAAAACGTGCCTAAATATTTAATAAGGTATGTTCAAAGACAACACAAAGTTGATTTAAGTGTAGGCCTAGTACACAAAAGCAACAAGTTAGGTAAAAATAAGGGTAGAAGTAAAGTATACGACTCCTGCAAATACTGACATCTAGGGCCGGGTAATGCTAACAGCTCTACCAAAATTACTAGATAGTAAATGACATCAGTGCAGAGTTATGCTAGTTAAGATTATTACCGATATATTAAGGCTGTGACCACTGTTTCTACCATCTGCTGGTTTGTTGTGGTATCGTATACTAGGCTATACTTTCGCAAAAAAAAAGAAAACATGCCTAAATGTTTCATAAGGTTTCAAAGACAACACAAAGTTGATTTAAGTGTAGGCCTAGTACACAAAAGCAACAAGATTATTTAGGTTACTGCCAATAAAGGAAGTAGGCCTACTATTAGGAAAGAATCCTAGGCCTATTATTATAACCTAAGAATACCTACTAAATATAGTACTTACCCACAAGATAATTTTGGCTGTTTTTCTCTCACACTGATTCCTTTGTGGTTTGTGTAAGCTTTTCCTTTTAAAATAGCTTCTTTGATTATATTCCTTTTATAAGTTTCAGGATTATATTTTTTTCTTGTTAGAAACATTTTCTTCTAACGACATGTTAAACTTTTACCACAATGCACAGAAAACACTAAGCTCAAAACACATTAACCTGGTCTAGAGAAAAACCGGGAAACAGCTGCAAAACAATACAGCTCTAGGCAGTGCTGCCAACAGTGTTTTGTTAGAAAGGCACAAATCATGGACTTGGGCCCTTTTAACAAAATTCAGAATATTGAACAAGCTTTATAGCTTATTCCTTTCAGTGGATTAATGCCATTTTAACACAGTTTATGTGTCTATGTATGAAGTATCCAAAATTATAAAAAAGGGAATTTCCCCAAAAATTGGATTAATGCCCTTTTAACAAAATGCGATTCATATGTGAAGAAACGGGTCGCACAGGGCAGGCGATTGTGAGTGGAAGAGAGGAGGTATGCCATAACTGGCGGAGGGGGATGTGACTGCTGCCAGTGTACTACTACCCAGTCTGTTTTTACGACCGGTATTTTTACCGATTTCCTACTAGTAGAACAACTCGGACGCACATCCATTTTTGTTTGTACACCACAAACAGAGTAAAAATAAGTAATTGTTTCCTTCCTTATTGCATAAATAAACATGAGGCGTCAACATTAAAATGTTTTTAGGAACGGTAGTGTACTAAACAACGTGACGAACCTCTGTCACCGACTGACTCGCTACGCTGACCTCCACACTGTTAGCGCATGCGCATTGGCAGTCTCTGCTTCTGCGCATACAGGCAACTGCTTCATCACTTATATTTCCATCTGTACGTCCCACCTGTACCAACAACTTTGGCCGTCCTGAGGAACCATGTCAATGCTGCATTGAACGCCACAAGACTTGCTTCTTCGAGTGTGACGAGTTTGACTGCCTCTTTAGTTTGCCGCAGCAAAAGAGTTATACATTGAATATTTATAACCAGTGTAAACAAATTTGAAACTTCCTCTTTTCATTAAGGGTCTGCTGTAGTTGCGGCCATCTTGGATTTTTATCCCGTAAGGTCAACGTTAAACTTAAAACCGTTTATGTCGTTTATTTTGTATCATAAAATCGTGATCAAAGTCTAATTTTGACCACAATCATAATACGCATCCGTTTTGCGTTTTACATTTCTTTTTAAAATACCGTTCATCTGTTAAGTAATTGACATTTTTTAAGTAACAAATTTTGTGTTTTTTCCTTACACAATAAAACACGAATAATTAAAAGTGTACCGCAAGCCGGATAGACAATTTTATAAAGAATGTTTTGTTTTGCTTTTTTTTACCATGCAAAAACTAAAGATAGATTATAAAATGGTTCTGAGGTAATTTCAAAGGACTCAGCTGTAAGAAACTCCACTGTTTGGATACCGCTATAGGGTGAAGCGTTGAAGTCGCCGGTTGCTTCCTCTTTTGCTGGAGCAGAGCCTTAATATTATGCAGATTGTTCATGTTCATGTCAATATTTATACTAAACTTCATTAAATACAAATTAATTAAATTGGGTCTATCTTTTTGAATAACCCTTTATTATAGTGTTTAGTTTTACTTATGCACAAAAATCTTCCGATATAAGAAGTTAAACTTTAAATTTCTTAAAAACTACGATTATAATTTTACTTAAAATTTGTTCTGTTATGGTCTCTAAGAGTTCAGAAAAATCATGCAACAACAATATGAGCAAAAAATCTATTTTTTTAAATCGGTCAATCCACATAAATTCAATAGGCCTACTATCCTACACTGTGTGCGACAAAATAAACAATACTGAAATTAAATCATCTGTGGTTGGTATTGTCGAGCAACATTATTGATTGTTGCCAGGCCATATTGCTTATTATTACTGTGTTGTTTGAGATTAGTTAAAACTGTAAGGTTTCTTACCCCTGAAGAAAAATGTGTAACCCTCAATTCCAAAGTAACTCACAATTGATGTTTTTAAGTTCAACAGACATTCTCGGAAAAAAGGGGTTAGTTAATTATATAGGTTCTAGTATTTTCAGAGGAGCCTTTTTGGTAATCTTACTGGTATATTTAAGAAAACCGTTCTTTAAGCATTCAATTTCTGAAATTGTGACCATTTGTATACAGTATACGTTATTTGAGTGTTTATAATAAATGTTGTCGTCCAAGAAACGGAGCGTGACTTCAGTTTCAAATAACATTCTGTTTATGTCGATAGCAAGCTGTTTCTCCAGCACGTGGATTCCAACTCAGGAAATTAATTTAGTTTATTGGTTTCGACCTATTTGAAACACAATCATTTGATTAATTCTCTTAAACATACAACTGATATGCCTTTTTCCTAAGTTCGTGTGAGCATAAATCCATAAAAATGAGGGAAATAATGCTATTTCCACGTACATAGATAGACCTATTATTTAATCATTTATTCTCAATAAGTGTGTAGGAATAATCGCAATTTTACTGCTAAGCTGGTAATTAATATGAATAAAAAAGATACTAGTATGACTTCTACAAAGAACAAATGAGAAATACACATTTTATGAAAGTGACGGAAATGAGAAGAAGAAGGATGAATTAATTGAAGTTAACCTTCATACATAATGTAATTTAACTTTCATACCAATTTGGAGGGGTTAGAGTAAAACAGCTGATCAAACAGTACAAACAGAAAATCCATCGTCTGAGCTATATATTGTAAATGGACAAGTAGCATTTTTTAAACTATTTAAAGGCCTAAATTTTATTTGAAACTATTATTAACTTGTAAATTTCCATGTTTTTCTAAGCAACTTAATAGTCACGCATTTTATATTGATGTATAGGCAGTAAGCTACAGTTTTCATCTAATTTTACTTAGCAGTTGAAATGTAAAATTGTAGGTACATATGAAAACCACATGTAAAATACTAATGACTTAATGCGGAACATAAAATAGTTTTTTCATATTAATTTTATATTTTAATTTTTAAACATTAACCCAATGTTTTTCTGTAGTTCTTCATTTATATTTCCTAAAGCACTTTGCAAAAGGTGATAAAATGAAGATGGCTACCTTGGACGGTGAACCATGATGAAATTGTAAGGAATCCTATTATAATACAGCAATAAAAAGAACGTTCACTCAATTTATGGCCAATACTTTATCTTAAATTAAATACTAATTTGAAATGTATCGTATTTTACATGGTGACAATGGTAATCCTTTATTTGAAAAGAAGAGATTAAAGTTCAATGAACTTGAAAATATGCAGCTTACATTGTTTATTTGAAAGAAAATAAGCCAAATTTGATCAAAATCGTTAGAGCCGGTTTTTTATAAAAAAATAATAACTGATTTTTTGGGGTTTTTTAACCAAAAAGGGGGTTATTTTTCAAAATTGTTCAAAACCCTTTTTCGTGCATCTATACAGGCCTAATTGACATATCTGGTGCAAATTTGTTTGAAATCGATCGAATAGTTGTCGCTCTAGCTTTGTATACATACATACATACATACATACATAAATTCAGACATACTACAGACATACAGACAGACATTTTGCAAAAACCACGTTTTTAGACTCAGGGGGTACCAAAACGGATATATCCACAAAAATCTCAACATCGATTTTTTTTGCGATCACTATACTTGCTCTATGCTGTATAGTGAGAAATTTAAAAACATTAACATTTATTATACACAAGTTTTATAAATTATTAGTTGAAACTAATACATTACAATTGAATGAATAATGATTTTATAAAATTCTTTATTCAAAATCAATTAATTACATTTTAATGTCTACTTTTACTACAAATTGTGCATTTGAAATCCAAAATTAAAATTATGTTTATTTTATCCAATGAAGTGATTTATAATTATAACAATGTATTTAAAATTCTGATGAACTTTTGTATCATAAAGCTGTTCGATGTTCGATCTTAAAGCACTGTGGTAGTTGTTGAACTTAGATAAAACCAACCCTCTTGGGTCTGTTATCTATGTCACACAAAGTGTATTTTATGGTAGATTTTAACTTTACTTTTCTACTGTGCATGCATCAGGATCCAGGCTACGTCAACACCCAAGTGCCTCTGTCCTAGTCAATAATAATTTATGAGTTTAAAATAATCTGTTTGCATTTGCTTCGCCGCGAATCTGTTGGCCCTCTAGTTTATAAAAAAAATTTGAATGTAGGTTTAAACAGATTTTATAAACTGTTAATTAAAATTATTAAATCATAATTGAAACGAGCCCTGATTTATATAAATTGATTATTTAAAATTAATAAATTTAAATAGAATGAACACTGATTGTATTAATCTTTCACCTCAATGAAATCAAAACGATTGACGACTCTTCATTACTGGTTGAGTTGGTTCAGTAGAGTACTCGAGCGTTCACCAAATCTAAAAGAAGTAGTTCTGGTTTGAGACATAGACAGTTGTCGCTTTGGCGGCGGAGAACCTCGGCAACATCTGCAGAGGGCCGTCTGAAAACTCTCTCTGAAGTTTTTTGACATGAAACCGTAAACAATTGGGTTCACACAACTGAAACAAATAAATATTACATTTAATTTTATGTATTTTTTAGTAGTTTAGTATTTCGTGAAAGAAAATTAGGATATCAATTACATAATTGATTAGAACGATTTAGTACTTTTGTCTTTCTATTTATAAGGAAATTCCACCGTATTAATGGATATAATTTGTATGAATTTAATTAATACAGAGTGACACAAAAAACCCTATACAGGACTGTATTGCTTACATTAAAATAAATGAAAAATGAACAGTAATACATTCTTGGTGTTTGGTACGCTTGTAAATTGTAACATGAACACCAAATTTGAACTCAATATCTTACCTATTTCTGGAGTTTCAGTGAGTTTTTGTATACAAACAAAATGGTGGATTGCGACTAAACTAAGTCGAATTTGAAAAAAAAGTGTCTGAGCATTTTTCATTTATTTTCCCTGCAACTGTCAGACTACTCAATTTGAGTGGTCGTGAGGGCGTGGCACGTGAAAACGATCAATCTTGACAACTCTACTTGTAATGAATATTTCACCCACTAAAAAGAATCCAATCGCAATAAATCAAAAACAATTGGAAACGTAATTATCTAAACTTTAGTTATTGTATTTACAAATTTGTTCTAAATCTGTCAAATAGTGTGTTCGAGGAGTAAAAGTTGTAAACACATTTATGTTGCATCCATACGGGAACCACAGATATTTAAAATCAGTTCTAATATTTGTATTTCAAGACGAAATCTTCACGTACTCTTGATATTTACCTGTTGAAATACGCCATTAAATGGAATGTAGTAGCCATATGCTTCTGTAAACCGTGCTTCTGGAACTCTAGGTAACCCCATGCTGTAAGGACGTTGTCTATCAGCAAAGGGCCCCAACACAAGATGAACACGACCACAATCAGTACCAACATTTTAATTACCTGAAAGTAGACAAATACATAAACAATAATACTAAACACAATTTATGTACTAGATGGTAACGCCCAAAGGTTATGAGTGAAGTTGTAAACAAAATCTTAGTATAATCTAGGCTTAGGCTATAGTTTGTGTTGAATTGATAAAGCTAATCAGCTGTTATAATTGTGCATTATTATTTTTACAGTATGATAATAGTTTATTTGCCCTCTGTCCTCAACTGTAACACTGCAACTGTTTTCTGCGTCTAAAACTAATGCCGCTGTACACCCTCGATGAACTTGTATGAGGGGATGTGTACAAAAGGGAGGGTGTAGATGAGTTTTCTGCTCCAGCTCATCTACGCTTGACTTGTCGGTATTTTGTTCCCACAAGATCCCGGTAAATCAACTTCGCAATAAATTATAGTGATTGAAGTTGTAAACATAACCTCAAAGTATAATCTACGCTGGGTTTTGTTAAGTATTAGACGGGTACTGAGTGGGGTACGTCTACGCAAGGATAACTATCGCGCCTACTGCTCTGCCTGCGATAATAACCCTTAATTGTTCACTAAAGAATATATTTTTCATTAAATTAATTCTTCAGACTAAACTCTTTTCGAGAGTCGTGCCTTTCGGAGAACGCTAACCTTCCTTATATCTAGTATTCACTTTCTTAACACTAGCACCACTTAAAGTAATTTTGGTAAATTTAGGAATACTTTAAATGAAAGAACTTGTGTTAGAAAATGAAAATAAAATTGACTTGTTCTGATAAATAAAAAAATAAAAACATATACAATAATATACAAAATAAAATATGTTCAATGATAGAAGAAATTATAAATATTCCTTTGCAGCTGCTTTATAAATTAGATTTTTGATACAATTTTAAATGAATTTAAAAATTGATGTTTTGTAAGAGATAAATTTTCTTTGAATTTAAAGTAATTATATATTTTTAAATATGCCCAAAATTTTATTTAATTAAAAAATCCTAATTGTCAATGCTGCAAATTATGCTAAATTAAAAATGTGACACCGACACTACCTTATTGTCATTTACAGCGCGTTCCTACTAGGTGAACGGAAGCCCGATGTTCCTGTTGACAAGAAGAGTATCCAGCCATGGTTCGTGTCCTTAGTGTCGTCTAGATTCTTCCCGTGATCCTGTATCTAACTCTGGAACCACCCTGGCCGCTGTTTGCGTGCAGATCCCAATTAAAGATGCCATTATATCCCTCGCAGAATATAGCATCAATTGACTATGATTTGAAATCTCTATAATTACTTCTCAATATACTATTACTTTTGTGTGTGTTTAACTCGGATTTAAAACAATCGTAGAATTTTTCCCGTGATCCTGGCAAATTCCTCTATTGATTTATATTTAAGTTTTTCTTTATCTGTTGACTTTTGGTTAGTTGCTAATTTTTAATTATTAATTTTCAGTTTGTAAAGATGCTTAGTGGGCGTGGTTTGCTCTTTGATCGGTGACCATTTCCAAACATGTAGGTCTGCTGAAATCTACAGGTTTTCCATGGCTTACGAGTTTTGCGTCAGTTTCTTCCCCAATTCCTGTAACTTTAATTTCTGATTCCCGATTTCCTTCTGGATGGTGTCGTTTTGTTCAGCTCCTTTTCCTGAGTGCAGTTATTTCGCATTCGGCGCTTTTCCACTATCTTTTCCGATCTCCCGGTTTTTTTGTTTCGTTTGGTTTTTGCACTCGATTGTCTAAGTCTGTACACTCACTTTGCCGTTTACCGTTTTTGATTTGAATGATTTTGAACGAAGTTTTAGTCCTCTTGCTTTTTCACTTTTGGCTAATTATTATGTTAATCCCCATTTTACCTTAATTATAAACTTTATCTATCTCTCACTGGTTTTTACATTGATTATGAGTTATTAGCTTCGTTTTTTATTTGAACCTTTTTTACTGTTAGGGTCTTCTTTGTACCTTGAATTTGATATTACAGTATATTTTTCCTTACAAAACTGTTAACAACTATTACCCTTTTTACTTTTTATGTTTGCAACTTTGCTAATTCTGTTATATTTACTATTTACTATAAATATTATTATTATTATTTAAAATTTTCCGCTTAAACATTTCCTTAGCAAGGAATATTTAATTAAATTACAAGTGAAAAAACATGGACCAAGACCGGGATGTGAACCCGGGACCTTTACGATTCCAACACCACTGTAAGCTGCAAAAAAAAAAAAAGAATTGAGATTGTTTTCAGTGTCGTAAACACGAGGTACTCGGTCTGTTAAATTTTCTAAATGGTTTCTTAACAGACATCATTGGCTGTGGTTCGGATTCCACGTAAAACTGTAGGTCTCGTCTTCACTAGCCTTAAGTGCAAAACAGCAGGACGTTAAACACACAAAAAAAATCAATTATTGCAGTACAACCGTACAAGTGAGATAATATTGACCATTATCTGGAAGGAATCAGGGTGTTCAGTTGGTAGAGCATTAGTACGGAATCGTAAAGGTCCCGGGTTCAAAACTCCGGTCTTGGTCCATGTTTTTTCACTTTAATTTAATTTAATTATAGATTACTTTTAAAACAAAATCCATGTTAATAACTGATTTAATGTGATTTTAATTACCTTTTATTAAATTTTTTCTACGTTAACCATTTTATTTTACCAAAAGGATTTTGGGTAACTGTTCACTTAAAGACATTATAAAGGTTTCGAAATTTCTTAAAATTTCCAATTTTTAACTTTTTTGGTACTTCTATTTTGTTAATAACTTTTGATTTCTTAACTTGTTTTAAAGCTTGATTGACTTTTTTATTACATTTATTAAACTACATATTTTAAACTTTTGAAAACAATTGTTTAGTTTACTTTAAATTTCTATTGTTCTTTAGGCTTCTTGTACAATTTTGCTTGGTTTTAAGCAACCTTGAACTTTGAAAGTTGGTCCAGATAACTCTGTACCATCCTGTCTTAAGGACTTAGTTGATTTTACATTGAAATTGAAAAAAATATTGCCTTGAGTGGATAGGCCTAACGCTTGATCCGTCTCAGTATGTACGGACGTACACTCGCTTTTATAGAAGTTGATAACCTACATGCTAGTTTAGAGCCGTTACAGCAATCAGCTGATTATTTAACTAATACGGAAAATCTTCTGTCAGCTGAGATGTGTATTTAAAATGTATAAAAACTATAACTACAAATTTTGTTGCTATTTATAATACTAAATTGTCATTTAATTATTGAAATTTATGTATTTTTCTTTAAACCTAAGGCTTATAGATTCATAGGTCTATTAATAATATAACACATAGGAACCTATTTCATAGTAATTATTGCAGTAAGCGCTCAGTTCTTCTGTTTAAACAGTTCAAATTATTTTTGCAGTGAATTTTGCAGAAACTGTAATTTAGCTTGGAAAATGTTCAGAATATTTGTATTAGAATTTTGAGAAACCAGTCCATTTATGTCAGTACTTAATAAAGAAATGAGGAAGTATTCAATAAAAACTTCAAAAGTAATTAAAATGCAAAGGATGCTTGTAAGTTAAGGAAGAACAGTGTCACTAACCTGTTTTACAGTGCTGTTGTCTTCAGAACTAGGTTTATTGCTTTGGATGAAGGTTGTGGTTCTTTTGCTACTCAGAGGGAAATTATCACAGTTTAAGTTTCTGTAACAGATGAGATATCTCAAGATGCACGTACACTAATCTAGGCCTACGTATTTATTTTACTAAAGTTATAAAGTAATTCAAAGTATCGTACTAGTAAAAATAGGACAAAAGCTGGTATCCCGGTGCAGGTTAACCGATGTTTATGATTTTTTTATTTGTTCGTCTTTGCCCGTAGATTAAAGTTAAAAAAAATTGTGCTCTTCGTTTTTTTTTTTGGAAATGTACCGAAAAATCCAAAATGTTCAAAAAAAATTTTAAATTTAAATATTTCAACTTCTTAAACGAATTTTTGGATGAAACTGGTTTTTTGGGGGTTTTGGGAGGAACTGATCACGAATATACTATATTAAATTTGAAAATTCAAACTAGTGGATTCAAAATGGCTGCCATTTTCTTTAAAAATTCAATGGTTTTTGAGGTTTTAAAAAAATATTTATTGTGAAAGTTCATTTTTATTAAATCGTAGAAGTTAATCACGAATATTAGATAAAAATTAAAAAAAAAAAAATAACATAGCTGCTTAAAATGGCCGCCATAAACGTGACAAATCATATGATTTTTAATGATTCCTGCGTGTATTCCAGTAAAAATATAAAATAAACGGTATCAGTTAACTGACACAAACTTTCTCCCAACTTACTGTAGTAAAAATAATATTGTTTTCAATCATTTTATTTATTACTTTTTAGAACAAAACAAAAAAATAATATTCTACCTACGTCAATCGTATAAAAAAATTATTGTCCTAGGCGGGATTCGATCGCGCGAAACATTTCCCCATAATTATAAAACGCCGAAGTTTTGATAAAAGCGGGTGGTGTCATTTTGTTTGGCATCTTAAGCACTATAAATACTGAAAATTTGATCAAAATCGTTAGAGCCGTTTTTGAGAAATTTGCATTTTTGTCGTTTTTTATGGGTTTTTAGGGGTAAATTACCCTTGAAAATTAAAAATTCCAAAAAATGAAAAAAAACGCCTGGAGATATTAGGGTTTAGTACCTACATACCAAATTTCATGAAAATCGGACCAATAGTGTCCTCTCTGGTCGTGTATACATACTGACAGACTGACAGACAGACACCACTCTAAAAACACTTTTTTGGGTTCAGGGAGCACCAAAACAAAAAATTCCACTAAAAATATTTTTGGGTTCAGGGAGCACCAACACAGATAATTGCACTAAACCATTTTTTGGGGTTCTGGGAGCACCAAAACAGATAATTCAACTGAAAATTCAAATTCGAACATTTTTACGAAAACAATACTTTCTCCATATACTACGTATAGGGTGGAGAAAGTAAAAGATAGAACCCGGTGCAGGTTAACCTATTTGTATGATTTCTTTGTTTACCTCGGCACGTATGTTAATTAAAACAATTTAATTTCTTTTTTTAAATGTACCGGAAAAGTTATAAAATGTCCCAAAAATTTTAAATTCTAATATCTCAACTTCTAAACTGGTTATTTGGGGGTTTTGGAGGAACTGACAAAAATTGAAATTCAATATGGTGGATACGAAATGGCAGCCATTTTCTTTAAAAATTCACCGGTTTTAAGTTTAAAAAAATATTTCTTCGTTTTCATAAAATCTTTAGTTGCTAATCACAAATATGAGATCATAATAATAATTAAAAAAAAAACAAGTTTGCCTAAAATGGCCGCCATAAACGTGATAAATCATATAATTTTTAATGATTTCTACGCGTATTCCAGTAAAAATATAAAAAGATAGAATATAAAAAACTCTACGACAATATTTAAGCATATAGGCCATACATTTTATAATTCTAGGCCTCTTTTTTGATGGCCAAATATTTTAAAACATGTAAATTTGAAACTCGGTCTAAAATAATTTTAAAACAAATCTTTGTAGTGAGTTTGAAAATGATATATGACAAAATAACGAGTTTGTTGCTCTGAAGTATCGCGCTTTGATGAAAACCAAAAACTGGTCAAAAATTGTACTTTCTTTAAAACTTATTGCGTTTTAAAAGTACCTAAGAATAAACCTTCATAAAGCTATTGGGATGGTTATTGTCGGCAATCAAAATGTACATTAATAAGGCAAATATCTCAGTTTATGTAAATTTTCAAGATAGGCCTACTGGCTTGGAATTCCTTTCTCAAGGTAAGAAATAGTTATACCAGGCTGCACTAGTTCAATGATTTTCAATATAAATACTTTAAACTCGGTATAGAAATTAAAATTATGTTTGTAACTTCTATGTAGAGTTTGAATACGATACCTTGTAAATTGATGAATCCTGAACTGGTTGAAGTATGAATGTACGTGTTCATGACCATGTCTGTCCATACGTACATCAGACCTAACTTCGACAATTTGTAATATATAAAAGTAAAATTTTGTATAGCAAGTTAAAATCGTATTTTTAACTTATATAAAAAGACTCAATTTGGTAACTTAAAATTTGGATGATCTAGAGCCATTCGACTTATCAACGAGCCTCACGATTTTTTGCTTACCGAACGCTGCAGCGTATTTCAATCTGTTCCAGTTTAGTCAATTTTTTGAATATCAAAATTCAAATTTTTTACACCCGCAAAAATATTCTCAGTAAGTATGAACTATTTTTCCATGTACTTTTTAAAAGCGAGGCGCTTAAAAATAGTCTTCTGTTTGACCTATCTCGTTTTAACTCCAACAATTTGGGATTCAGCGACTCCATTTTCGAAATTTTTTAACATATCGTTTTAAAAATCGGCACAGAAGTTAAAAACATAATTGTTTTTGTTATACCTACTTTAAAAACGATATTTAACAAATTTACTAATCTGCAGACGCTTAACTCAAGCGACGAAAAATGAGTTAAGTTTTGGCAAAAAATCTAAAAAGGTCTAAAATTATACATTTTTAAGTGCCCTGTGTTTTTAAAAGTAAATAAGAAAAAAGGTTTTATACCCTACTAATTAATCTTGCTTGAATCTATATGTTTAACTTGTAAAAAAGTTTTAGGCTGATATTTACAAAATTTTCTAAAATGGAGCCGTTTAAAATGAGTTAGTAGATCCGGTACTCCTAAAATCGCGAAGCCCATTAATAAGTCAAGTGGCTCTAGATTGGGTTATTTTCAAGATAACAAGCAGAGACTAAGCATAGTAGTTTAAAATATATATTTTAACTTCTATGTCAAGTTTGAATTCGATATATTAAAATTCAGCCCATTTAGACACGCTACACATATGAATGAGATTTCTACTTTCTGTGATTTCTGCTGTATTATTTTTTTAGCAATATTTCAAATTTTAGTGAATAAAACCAATTTTTTTTACTAAAAATACATTGTTGTTAATACTTTTGAACATAATTTATTTAAAAAAATGTTTTCAGCAAAAAGTTTTATAAAATGCTCGTTAAAATAGGCAATTTAATAATATATATTTTTATTGAACACAAATTAAGGATCGGAAAGCACAAACTAATTAAAAAAACATTTTCTTACTCGTTGAGACCCACTAATTTAAAAAAATGTTGAAATTGGTTAACTTGCACCGGGTTGCTACCAAAATGTTTATTTTTACTTTACTATATATATATATATATATATATATATATATATTAATATTCAAATATATTTAATATTTGATTGTTATATGAAAAATAATTTTGTGAAAATAACACATACATTATCGATAGTATAATTTTACTGGTCTTAGCTTTATCTGTTTATAATAAAAACAAATTCCTGTTATTCCCGCAAAAACTTTGACCTTACTGCGCATGCGTCAGAATCCAGGCCGCACTATCCCCACCACCCTAGCCCGATTTAAGTACCGATGTACTAATCAACAGTTATTTCCGTGAACATATCAGAGTATACAATAATCTGTTTGATTTGCAACACCACAGGGGTTGTGCGATGCCATCAAGGGCGGATCTCTCTAGTAGGTATACTATACTTTAATTTAAGAATCTGCTCTCGGAGTAAAGTCGTGCAATTATTAATAGTTCTGAATACTACTTATTAAGTTTACTCGAAATTACTAAGACACACTGTCGCTTTTATAGTCAGTGTTGTGTGAAAATACCTTTTTTAAATGTATACCCACAACAAATTAATATATATTTAGTTGGAACTGAATTTTGTAAAGGTTTTAACTTACTTTATAACATAAAACCAATTATTCTATACAAATAAACTCAGAAGGTTTTATGTTTTAAATGATAGCTTTGGCAAGTAGATAAAAAAAATCTCCCCCACCATATCTCTTGTGCATAACCCTCACTCCATATTTAGTTATAAAACTGTTTTTTGTCAAAAAATATTTGGTTGCTGTCATAAAAAAGGAAGTTTTGAGTGAAAAATTAAAGATACAAAATATCCCAAGCAAATATTTTTAAAACTATCTTGTTTACCTAAATAGATTGATGGAAAAGGGTTGAAACGAAGAATGGTACGTTTTAATAAAAAACCTCTGGAGGGTATTCAAGAACTTGGACAATAAATTAATAGTTGTGGCAAAGTGTTTGAGTCTTACCATATTTCCATTGTAATTTGACGATATTGTTTTAATTTAAATGGAGGCAAGGTCAGAGCATGAGAGGTATAGTGAATGGGGCAGTATTTTTTATCATATGTGCCTCTTAAAAGAAAATAATGTCTGCGTATACCGTACTGTTGTTTAGTTTTATTGGGTTATTATAAAAACTACTTACACATGAGGGAAAATAATTACTTTTTTATTCTGCTAAGTTAGTAATACTCACGCTTTACCACTCGTCATATGGTACCGAGTCTGCATAACGTTCCAAACCTCCCAACAAATGGAAGTGTAAGTGACAGTCATAATTGAAGTTGGGGCGACAAGCACTAACAGCAACATGTAGAGTTCGTGTAGTCTCCATAGTTGTGGATCGCAATCGTTCCTTACACACCAGTATAGATCATTGTACTTGTGAGTACCCACTGGCATATGCACCTAAACAAAGGATTGAATAATTGAAGTTGGGGCGACAAGCACTAACAGCAACATGTAGAGTTCGTGTAGTCTCCATAGTTGTGGATCGCTATCGTTCCTTACACACCAGTATAGATCATTGTACTTGTGAGTACCCACTGGCATATGCACCTAAACAAAGGATTTAATAATTGAAGTTGGGGCGACAAGCACTATCAGCAACATGTAGAGTTCGTGTAGTCTCCATAGTTGTGGATCGCTATCGTTCCTTACACACCAGTATAGATCATAGTACTTGTGAGTACCCACTGGCATATGCACCTAAACAAACAAATAATTGAAGTTGGGGCGACAAGTTGCAGCAGTAGATAAACCTACAGATATTTTATAATTAAAGTAGAGGGTCCAGTTATTTCACGTTCCAGCAGGACTCCATTTGTTTGGAGTGGCCCGATTATCATCACATTCGAATTTCATTAATTTTAAAAGCATACATATCTTAACGATAATATTAGGAAAATAAATAGTTTGTTTTAAAGCATTTCAATTTTCAAATTTTTATTTTAGCAATGCCCAAACCGAAATGTTTCTGATTATTGTGTACCGGAGGCTCAAGACCATATTGCGTTCCAGGAAAAAACTCGATGAAGCAGTTGTTGCTTTATCAATTTATTTACATTTGACTTAAAGCCTCCACACACTATTGACAGGGGAACTGTCGAGCGTCTCGCCTGACTATACCTTAGTTTACCTAGTTTAGTAGTACAGAAGTGTTGTGATTATGGTTGCAAAATGTCGTTTAATAACAACAAACAATTTTCGACAGAATTCAGGACCTTTATAGGGAACAACGGGTTCTGTGGGACGTAAAAAGCAAAGTCTATTGTATAAACACTCGCGTACATACCTGCGCTGACCTGATAGAAAAATTTAAATAACTTTTTTTGGAGACCATTGAAAAGAACTTCGCATGTTTGTGTTATGATTATTCCTATGGCTTGCGGTGATATCGCACAATTAAACTTCAGGTCTCGTAGCTTCTCCCACTGGCTAGAAACTGAAGAGTGGCAACAAGGCTTTCTTTTATTAGTTATTGAATGTTTCAAATTCTTATATCTTTTTCCAATAACTTGGAAACTCGTCCAAGTAAATCTTCAAAACCTTCCTCGCTCGTCCTTAGATAGTTTCTGACGTCTTCAGGCTCACTGATTGCAAGTTCAGTCAGCAGATTCATGTTGATAAAATTGCTTCTGCCGAAAAAGCATTGTTTGGACCACAAGCGTCGATCTTTCTTCTTCTCTTTATTTCTCAAACTTAAAACACTAGCACAAAACAGCTACAGGTGACTGAAAATCCATTGTTCAACTGATGATATACCCAACTTGCTTGATCTGAT
>JAGFPH010010043.1:0-24135 GCA_018207615.1 Philaenus spumarius
TTATTGCAAAATTTGGGGGAGGGGTGACCCCCGGGGTTGAGTTAGACCGAATACAACTTGTATGACTTTTTAGAAACAATACGTTATATTTTGGTCGGTTATGTAGTTACGTATATCATACGCATGGGTTACGGCCGAGCCTAATGTTAGCCAAAATTTTAATTTTTACTAAGTTCGGATTGGACTCGGGCTGAACTTTACGTTTGGGGTAGCTTGGTTTTCCGTACAATATAACACATTTTATAAAAATAATTCGGGGGTACAGCGAAGCCTAAGTTCGGTCAAGTCCGGCGTTTTGGTTTGGGGTAAGACTGTTAGAAACAGTGTATATCATACACACGGGTGCGGGAGCGCATATGGTTAGCCTAAGTGTGGTTTGCAAGGATGCGGCAGAGCCTAATTTTGGCAAAAATTTTATTTTGGCTAATTGCCCTTCGGTTGCACTCGGACAGAACCTTACGTTCGGGTTATCTCGGTTTTCCATACATTAAAACACATTCATAAAAATAATTCGGGGGTATACGGGGTACAACGAAGCCTAAGCTCGGTCAAGTCCGGCGTTTTGGTTCGGGTAAGACCGGTAGAAATATATTACAAGGGGGTGCGGCAACGCCTATGGTTAGTCTAAGCTTTATTTCGCCCAAGTACGAATTTCGGGGGTTGCGGGAGAGCCTTACGTTCGGAAAATACCGGTTTGCAAGTCTTTATTTTGACTAAGTCCGATTCGGATTTACTCGGGCCCCCTCGGTAGTGTTCGGGATTATATAATGCAATTTATACTATATTACAAGGGTACTATAACAATTTAAAGATAATAATTTCTCTAAGTGACCTTCGGTCGGATTCGGGAACGATCGGTAATGTTCGGGTTGTTATAATACAATTTATACTATATCCCGACGACACTATAACACCGTGCACCTGATGCAAGGTTGCTGACGGGTGGTAAACTTATATACTTCACAAAACAGTAGATTCTCAACAGAGTCGGCCTAGCTTAACCGCTAGCGCTGCGGACTCGGGTCATGGTGATACCCGGTTCGACTCTCGGCGACACCCAAACTTTTTTCAAAGCAAAAAATTAAATTAAATTAAATATTAATTATTACAAAACAAGATGGCTGCCAAAAAAAAAGATGGCGGCTCAAAATTCCCCAAAATCTTTAAAAATCCAAAATCCCCAAAATTTCCAAAAATCAAAAATCCAAAAATTCCAAAAAATGTTAGGACCCCAAAAAAAAAACCCAAAATCCAAAAATGTTAGGTTAGGACCCCCAAAAAAAAAACCAAAATCCAAAATTCCCAAAAAATGGCTTAGGTTAGGAACCAAAAAGGCCCAAAAAAATACCCAAAAAAAGTGGGCGTGGCTTAGGTTAGGAACCAAAAAGACCCAAAAAAACACCCAAAAAAAGGGGGCGTGGCCCAAGGTCAATGACCTTCCCCCACTCCATTTTACGCCAGACTGCCGGGGACTCTACTATAATGAACAATTATTATTTCGACATGGAGCTCCTAGTAAGTAGTAAATAAACATTATACAAATTTCATTGATGTTTTTATGTATTGAAGCGTGTTTCAACTTAAAGCAATTATTCAATTTGGAAAGAAATGATTCAGACTGTAAAAGCAAGGACGAACAGTTATCTGTTTCTCGAGACGTTTAATGCAGAGAACGTATGCTGAATACAATCTACTCGCTTTGCAAAGTTTATCGGGAAAGTCAATTATAGTCCCTTCAAAAAGTCAACAACACTGGGGAAGTTTCTCCGCCAGGATTTGGTCGTGTAACGTTCTTCTCATCCCCTAATTTTGTCCGTAATTTTTACATTTTTCAATTTTTAAATAGGAACCGTAACTATTTCCAGGATTAAAAATAGCCTAGATTAATATCTGAAAAGTCCTCTAAATGCAAAGAAAGTTTCGTCGAAATTGGTTTAGCCATTTTGCAGATTAGCGCAGACAAACAACAAATTTATAAAATCATGTTTAGGTTTTGGTAAAGTTTGAAAAACTGTATGAGTTTGGAAAAAAGTATTTATTTAGGAATCGCAGACGTACACTTCAATTTAATTTAATTTATATATACTAGTAAGCTCCAGTAAAAAATCTCAGGCAGATTAATTAGATACACATCAGAAATACATTATTTAAAAACAACAGTCTTTATCTAGGCTTAATTAACTATGCTGAGAGGATTTTTAACTCGGTAAATGTGTACAATTAAAATAATTATAAAATTGTAGGCCTATTTGTTAAAAAAATATTTGTTAATTAATTGCTTTTTATTTAAAATTGATAGATCAAATGATTTAGAAGTTATTAATATTATAGTGCATAAATAAATAATGAAATATGATCATATGTTATACGAAGATGTACGAATGTGTCCGAAGTTAAACGAAGAGTTATTTATTCTTTAAATTTGTACAATCGAATATATTGATATTATATTGATGATATTGATCGAATATATTGACGGTTTATAACCTAAAAGCAAATCGCATATCGTATTATAGCATACAATAGTTGAATAACTCATATTTAAAAAAAATCAACTTCACAAGAAATTACTAGTAGTTCTGTGAACAGTAGACCTCGCTCGTTCAAATAACAAATGTGGTTTTGAGCTTAGGTTAAAATAGTGTGCCAATAAGGAAGTAAGCACAAGGTTTAGCCAGTGAAACGTTATTTACAATTCCGGCGATTCCGGGATTTCTAGTTCTCGTTTTTATTTCTTTTCTTGAGCTTTAAATGCTAAAGATTTTCTTTTAGGGGCATTGTGCTTTATTTAGATTAATAATGCGTAAGATAGCTAAAAATATCGCGTTATAGAGGGACAACATACAATTAAATATTTACATACTTAAATAACTCAAACTTAACAATGTATCATAAGTTAACTTAAGTTCCATACCATATTCCAATATTAGAAATAATGAAAACAAACTATGTTAAAACGTCGTGGTAGTGATCTCAACCCATGTACCAACACTTCCCACGGTGTACTACTGTCATTTTTTGTATGTCCTTTATCGCCGCGAGGTTTCATTTGTTTCATCTCATTTTGTAATTCAAGTAAAGCTAAGTCAAATACTTTTATGAAATTTACAATGATAATTTACACGTATACAGTTCAATTCTTTGATTTGTCCTCTACACTTTCTTATAATAATATGACATTTTTGGGGAAATGATATATTCCTGAATTACTATTCAAAACAGGCCTAGTTTTGTTAGCAGTCTTGTAGTAGGAACATAAAAACTGGTGTTTTCAAAATAATAAATTTGAAATTGATAAATATTTTTATACAATTCTATTTAGAACTAAATTACGAAACTTTTTTACATTTATGAAAAAAATTACAATAATTTTTACTACTTTTTATGTAGGCCTAAAGTTAAACATTTTCCTTTCGTTACTGAACGTGATTGTTTCTTGAGCTAATAACTTTCTTAATTTTACCGCCCACCCCATGTTAAACGTCCCTATCCCGAGCGGCGTGTAAAGTTTTTGTTTACAAGCTGCATGATATGTAATAGAAGCTCCATGATATGTAATAATGCATGTTATTTCATTACAACCCGCTACTAGTTCGAGAAGTGGTCGCAAGAGCGCTAGTAGTCAGCGTCAGCTGTTTAATTTGAAACAATCAATTTTGCCATAACTGAGTTGTTGTTTTCGTACAAACGTAACCTCAGTTTATTGTTTTAATATAACGGCCTATTATAGTTGATGAAAATGAGTGAATCTGAAGAAAGTCTACCTTCAGACATAGAAGAAAGTGCTAATAAAGCTGTAATGTCTCATTGTTATTTATATGCCTCGTTGTAAGAGGGGGGTGCTGACTTAGGGGGGGGGGGGTGGTAAAGTTGTGTACGTACCTAAAGCTGTAAGCGCCATGACAGCCTTGGGCTTTAACGCACTCGTGCTACGCACTCGTGCCCTCAAACTTCGCCCTCGGCTTGTAATTAGCGCTCTTACAGCTTAAGGTACGTAAATAACTATTACTTCAATAATTTTTACTGGCATGTATTAATTCTTTAAACCTTTATCTACAAAAAAGCTACGGAACACGTTTGAATTAGTTTAGAATAAACGTATAAAAACATGGTTGAAATACAAAAACTTGGACGATTTTTAACAAATTCGAAGTTTACGGCCATTTTGTGAGCTTACCGTTAGAGATACGGAAAAAAATCAAGAATTCAATTTTGTTTAAAATTTAATTTGCTTTTAGCAAAATGTTATTAGTTTTTAAATTCGACTTACGGTTAAGCCACAAACTGGCTTTGGAAAAAAAGCTTACACTGAGAGAAACGGTCCGGCCGCCATTTTTATTTTATTTAAGGGGTTAAAAATGAAAAATGGAAAAAAACCTTATATATACATTGCTCGGCCTAGGAATAAGGAACATTCATGCAAAAAATCATCAAAATCGGACAAGGTGTTTGGCCGTAATCGTGAGACAGACACACAGACACACAGACATACAGACACACAGACGAAATGCCGAACGGTCGAGTTAAAACGGAGACCTCGCTTACGCTCAGTCAATAATTATTGAAGTTGTAAACATAGCCAGAAAATATAATCTACTCCGGGTTTTGCTTAAATTTAAAGATGACAGGTGAAATCAGCGGTTATATTATATGTTACGTAAGTACGTATGGATGTATGTACGGACTACACTCACTTTTATAGGGTCGAGAGATATGTATAGATAATTGGTATATTTAACCCGGCATTCTATACAAATACAGTGAACACAACATGTATGCTGTTATTACAAACAAATAATGTAATGCATATTTTAAATTGTTCATTAAAACAATCTCAATCCGTAAATACCAAACAGAGAGTAGTTATAAATTTACACCAATAGTAGTAGTAGTAGTTAGTAGTTTTGTTGTAATAGGATGTCGGGTTGAACAAACTAATTATTATACATATATTAACCATCCGATATGTAATTAAAAAAGCTACAAAAACGGTTACTTTATACGGTTATGGGGTAATTCAGGTTTGAAATGTTCAGCCGCCATTTTTAAACGCATGATTGGATGTAATCGATTATTTTCCCTAAAATTGGTTATTGTTAGGTTAAATTTCGTGCCGAGTTTGAACTCAATCGTTCAAACCGTTCTCTAGACAGGAATTATTTTGTGAAAGAAACAAAATGGCGGATATATGGAAAACTAAGCGTTTTTGGAAAACATGATAGTCTCGATTTTCTCGTTATTTTGACCCGCAGTACCATTGCCTGAATTTTGGCACTTAACATACGGGGCACCCTATAAAACCTCGCAGAGGCTATGAAGAATCACTTATACCGTTCCACCCGGTAAGAGAGTATGCAATCTTAAGTACAACTTAACCTTTAAAATTCCATTAAGGGTCTACTGGGTTTACCTTGGGTAAAATAGCAAAAATATGCACTTCGTAGTAACGTGTTTCGGACGCCGTTTTTCAACCTAAAAAGTTGTGAAACATCTTAAATTGTTCTTAAAGGCTTTGTGCTTTTGTTTTATATCTCATAACTGAAAGAAATCTACGGCAACTCCTTTTAATCAGCAGTTAAATCGATTATTTTTAACGCATTTTTTGGGAGTTTTAAGCAATAATTTCCATATTTTAAGCTAACACGTAAAAAATATAAAGCCTTCTTTATAACTTAAAGTAGTTTCCCAGATTATTGATTTATAAATAGAATCCGAAACACGGTATTATGAAAACATGTTTCAACGATTTTGCGGCTTCAGTCAGACCTTTTGTTTTGAAATCATAGTGTACACTCGGGAGTTTCCTTCAAGGTAAAGAAGAGCCTTAAATTGTGAAAAAACACGAGGAAATTAAATAGTAACCGATGAATAGATTTTTATTGTCCCAATATTTCTTCTTTTTACTAAAATTAGTGATTCATTTCAGCTACTCTTTGTGATTGTAAAATGAAAAACACTAGAAATAAAACTTTCAGAGAGATTCTGATCCCCCCCCCCCCAAAAAAAAAAGAAACGGTACGTTTGTGTTTTCATAGTACACAAGAGATCCTCTGACATTAAACAATTCTAAAGATACTTTATTAATTCGTCTCGATGCATCCCGGGACAACTTCTTTGTGTTCGTATTAAGTAAAAGTATAGTTCTGTTCATGTCTGTTTCTTTGAAGAAGGTTTACCTTTGATAAGATTGTATACAGTTTTTATAAAAATTTATTGTGACAGCTAAGGTAAATATTGTAAATATGTATTTGAGGACCTAAAGGAATATTTAAAAAGTTCAACAAATTCAGCTACTCGAAAATAGTAATAGGAATTTGTGTAATAATACCATAGGATCAGTATTTTTCACCACTAGTAAATAAAGTTAATGCGAGATAGTGACTTTATGCGCGGGACAACGCAGAGTGTATAAAAACCGTCAAACACTTTAGGTACAAGTTATGAACGATACTTTTTATATACTGCACTCGAATCCCATGCTCACTTAATAATTAATTAAAGTACAGTATTCAATTTTCTACATATTTTAACACGTTCACTGCTAAGGACGCACATGTGAGCTTGACACTGAACACTATGAGAAGCGGCCGACGCACAGTGCATTGCACTCCAACCCCTGTATGGGAGAATTTTCAACACACATAGCATTGCGTGCTTTGCACGCCAACCCCTGTATTGGGAGTATTTTAAATATACAATGCACTGCGTGCTTCGCACGCCAACCACCGTATTGGGAGCATTTTCAATACACAGTGCATTGCGTGCTTCGCACGCGAACCCCCCAGTATTGGAAGTATTTTCAATGCACAATGCATTGCGTGCTTCGCACGCCAATTTTAAACCTGTTTGCTATGGACGCACATGTGCGTCCGCTTTAAAATATTAGTGATTATTACGTAGAAAGGTTCAAAAATAAAAAATAACGTAATTTCTACTCTTTTAGGCTATAAATATAAAAAACAAAATGTCAGCTCCTAGAATAGGAAATACGAAATTTACGTAGCAGTGAACTTGTTAATCCGATTTGAGCAATGCGCGACAGTGCTGCTATCAGTCGTAAAACAACTGAAACTTTTGAAGTTACAGCTGTTGTAATTTTAAAGTACCACAATGCATTGTTTACGAGAAATAAGTTTTGGTTTTAGTCCAATGAAATACTTTCATCACACTGTATCGAAAATAGATTTCAATATCAGCTGCGAGTATTGAGAATATCGTTTTCTCGGCCTAGATCGGCAAAAACAGCTGGAAATTTTCGCCAATCTCTAAATTAGTTATAGATTATAACACCAGTAGCGCTATAAATATTAATTATGATTTGAAATGTCGTGAATGATTGAAAACCTAGAGTCACTATGACTCAACCGCCGACCTCTTTCATGTTTACATAATATACATTTAAAATTACAGCCTGTTTCTCCTGCATAAGCTGCATTACAAAAGCTGCATTACAAATGTCAGTTTATAAACACCACTTTTTTTTTGCATATGCGCTTGGTGATACCTCTAAAATGGACATAGTTCTTTGTAATATTGTTTGTAAATGTCTAAATTTGCTAACTTGTTTGCTATCTACGGTTCAGTACTGGCCTAACCTAAAATTGTGTTATTATTATTTGAATAAAGACAACCATGTTGTTATGTTACTTTTTAGATTACAGCTTTAATTGGGACAAGATTAAAATAACGATAAAATTTCGGTTACATAAATATACCCAACGATTTGTATTAAGTCAGTTTTCACTTCTGTCGGCAGTCACACAACTACTTTCTTTCTTGTTTTAATTTGGTTTTAACTAATTTCTTTCTGTGAATCAACTTAAAATCAATGTTAGAGTTTTTTCCTTATTCAATATTGCAAATATCAAACATGTAAAAAGCCCACCATATTCTAAGTTTAGTTACCCTTTCAAATAAAAGTAATTTCAATCAATTTTCAAATCAAATTATTTCGTATATTTTATAACAGCAGTTATAATGGAGGTTAAAAGATCCAGCAAAGCTCAGGTCTACACTTTAATAAAAACCTAACCTAAAAGTTAGAAATACAAATAATTGCTACAAAGTTTCAAATCAGCTGTTAATGGAATTATTAGAGCAAGCAGCTGTTTTATGTGTTATTTTATTCAATTGGTTGCTGTGGTAATAAGTGTAATACATGTGTTGGTACATCAGGCTAGGCCTAACCTAAGATTTTTTCCAAATAAATTTACAAATATTTAAATCAAAAATTTAAAAAGCCCACCATATTCTAAGTTTAATTATCCTTTCAAATAAAAGTAATTTCAATAGATTTTGGTAATTTACGACGAAAAAATCTGCCTTACTGTGGAAGCGCGCCAAATTTGTGTTCCAACTCGAGTGTTTAACCTGCACTCTGGTGGTTATCACATCAACTTGTTGCTCGCGGAGGAATACTAGACCAATAAAATGTCCGTTAGTTTTGAATGTGTGAGAGAAAGCTGTGTTTAATAACACATAATCTCATAAATTGTCACGCAAGCGCATTTCAGTACGTTTACAGCCATTGTTAAGTCTGTAACCCTCTATTTTCCGCCTTTATGAAGCTGCCCTATACTTGCTAGCGGAAGAATAAAACGCACACTAATTCAATGCTAGTAGTGTACAGCTATGCCACTTGGAGAGCTGCGATCAACCTTCCGAGCCTTAAGAAAAGGTTTTTGCTAAGCCATGTGTCTGTTTTAGTAAATACGTTTATATTATGTAGTAAGACTAACCTCCCTTATTTTATTTGTTCTTTAGTACATAGTACAATTAAAAAGGGAGTAACCAAAAACTAAAACTGATATACATATAAATTACTAAGGGAACCCCCTGCGTGCTTCGCACGCCAACCGATTGGAACCTTTTATACACATAATCATGTTTTTATGTTTTCTTTGTAATAAAGGTGTAGGATTAATAATAACCCCAAAGCTAAGATGGTAAATAATGTTAAATGTTCAAATCAAATTATTTCGTACATTTTATAACAGCAGTTACAACGAAGGTTAAAAGAGTGCAAAGCTCGGGTCTACGCTTTAATAAAAACCTAACCTAAAAGTTAGAAATACAAACAATTGCTCCAAAGTTTCAAATTAGCTACCGTATTAATGGCAATATTGGAGCAAGCAGCTGTTTTATCTGTTATTTTATTCAATTGGTTGCTGTGGTAATAAATGTAATACATGTGTTGGTACATCAGGCTAGGCCTAACCTAAGATTTTTCCCAACTAAATTTACAAATATTGGAATAAAAAATGTGTTTATTAAAATGAATTATAGCCTATGTTACTCAGGGACAGTGTAGCTTTTTATTAGTGAAACTATTTTTTCAATCGATTCAGTAGTTCCAGAGATTACACCCTACACACAAACAAACAAACTAATTTTAACTCTTTATAATATTAGTATAGAAACAGTTCTACACGGCTACATAGTGCTGAAGTTGAAGTTTGTGCAATTTCGAACGATGGTTTTTAATAACGAATATGTACTGTTAGTTGTTTTATTTTTGTTTACCAATTAAACCACGATTTCCAACGTGATCTGTCCAACCAGCTGTATTACCCCCCCCCCACTCCTTCCCAACTACAGTCGATTAATTAATTGCAGCTGAGTACGCAACCCAAAACGTTTTCGATTAATTGAATTTATCAGCACGTTTGCCTCTTCAGACAAACAGAATCGAACTCGGTGCCAAATTAATTTCACGCCTGACTTGAACCAAACAATCGTAAGTTATATTTAACCTTTTGTCATAATTGCTCCTTAAGATTTTAACTGTTCTTTTAATAATTGAAAAGTAGGATTAATTTTAGAAGAAGAAACCGTGTTGGGCAACAAGTGTATGGAATAAATTCGTGTGAAATATACTTTGAAAAAAATTGCGTGTGCTTAGGACCACACGTTGGAAGTGATAACTTCTATGACCGATTTAGATTTTTATCAGTAATATTACAGGAGAATAAGGGTCAATAAATTACACAAGTCAATATATTGTCAAAAAATATTATATCATATTTTGAAATTGCATAATTAATTATTAAAATACCAAATTAGTCTTAACTCCTAAAAATTGTGTAAGTAATTTAAGTACGGTATATTTTCAGTTTTCAGTAAATCTGCAGAACATTATATTTAATATATTTTCTAACATTATACATTACACATTTTTATTCCAATTTAAGCATGTATATAATCTAATTATATCAAATTATAAATAATCAATATGCAAATTGACCATATTCCATTTGTTTAATTCAAAATAGAGCAAGAGTTCTTTACTTCTGCACCAAACAATGGAAGAGAAAATATTATAGGATTGGTCGTTGGTCTACAGCGACAAACCACGACTAGTAGAATTGGAGCATGAGCCTAAAACAGGAAAAACGCGGTTATCTTACGCAAGACCATCTAGAGAGAACACGCTGTCCGTTGACTACGCAATCCATGGTGCTTAATATCCTCGCTATTAACGCCGCATCTTTTTTCATTCAATGAAGTTTCGATTTATTTATTTCTGTTTTACCTTGTTTTATACTAATTTTTCAGTTGACCGTTTTATGTTAAACCTCTGTAAATATTCATCTTTGTGAAATGATTGATTATTGTATTGTATGTGCTATTATTATTGGAACTATAGCATTTTGTGTGAACTGTCCTTTTTATAATATATATATTGTTGTGCGTCTCGGCCGAGAAGACTTAAGTGCGACAACGCTTCCCACGGAACATAGGACGCTATGAGTACCATAATAATATACAATTAATTATTCTGTAACTTAGATGAATATAAAAAAAATTTTGTCTGCTTTGTCATTAAAACAGTGGTCCCTCGAGCGTAATTGTAAAATAGTTTA
The DNA here is from genome assembly GCA_018207615.1 of Philaenus spumarius. NCBI lineage: Eukaryota > Metazoa > Arthropoda > Insecta > Hemiptera > Aphrophoridae > Philaenus > Philaenus spumarius. The sequence continues at coordinate 10,863 of JAGFPH010010043.1, forward strand.
TTATTAATTCGCATTTATTAAAAATATTCAATAGCAAGTCTTTAGCTTTGACCAAAAAGATGTAACATGGTTTATACAAATTTTTAAAAACTTTGAAATTTTTTAAAATTGTAATTATTACAAATTGTTAATTATCTTAAAAGTGTTAATTTTTCAAAACATAATATATGATTTCCTTTCTGTCTATCAGATTTAAAAATGCGTAATCAAAGGATATAAATTTGCCATTAAAAAAAGTTACCGAAAAGAATGGAAAAATCCTCAAATAATAATAAATATAATTTTATTGTAACTGTCAATGTATTTACCGACTTCTGTATTAACGAATCCAACAAAGAAAATTCAACTCTCTTATCTATATCATGAGTAACTTTTTATGTATGTATTAAATCACGTGAAAAGAGGTGACAAAATATTTAAAACAGATATTTTAGTAGTACTAAAAATAAGACAACGATTTTAAGTTATATTTTAGACTTATTCAAATTAACTGTTAATTTATTCAAGTGATATTAAAAGTATTCAAACGGCCAAATAAAAACCATTAAAACCCGCACCGATGTACAATATACTCGAAGTTACGATGTGTAAACAGCCTATGGACTAGTAGTTCTGAGTAACCGCAGGTGGCAGCACACAACAACGTTCCCCGGTGACCGCACCAACACAATATCAAATATTTAAAGCAGAAGACCGTTAGAACACTCGACGATTGACACTATACTCACACATTAAGCTGATAAGAACAGATACTACACTTTGATATTAGCCAAGAGTCCGAGAAGCGATACTATTACAAGGCACTTTGAGTAGCCAGTTAAAACGTTCCTAGTATGTAATAGCGCGAAGTTACATAAATTGTAATTTTTTATACCGGTCGCGGTAAGAAAGAGCACGGCTTCCGGGCGGATTGTCTTCAGGATTACGTTCGACACGTTACCAGCTACATTTTGACACGGAAGCACGCGCTTACTTGTCTATATATACTATTTATAGCACATTCCATTTCCACGCTCTGACTTGTGTCTACGATAAAAGTTCGTGATGCGAGAATACAGATACATTGTCAAGCGAAAGTGCCCAACGGGCCAATGGAAGTTATCACTTCAAAAATATCATATCACGAACGTTTCGGCTCTGAAATCCTCTCATTACAAAGCAACCTTAACAGTTGTATAAACATTGTAAGCATATACTGGGTGTACTAAGAAGAGGTTTAAACGTTTGATTTTGTATAGCTTGCCCATTAATGCATCGATCTTTTTGAAACTTTACACCCCCCACAATAGAGACCTTAAAAATGTTATGTGAAAATTTTAGCAGTACAACACTTGCAAAAACAAAATGGTGGAATAATGAGAAATTAATTTTCTCCCTCCAAAAATGACTTTTTTGAGTTTGTGTTTGTACCAGACTTTTACTGCTTTGCAGTTCTAGCAACAGCTGTTTGTCAGAACAGTTCTGCTTCAGTCAAAAAAAAAAACATAACCTAAAGGCATTACTGTTTGGGCCGTCTTGAGTGTAAACTGTAAATGGACTGTTATATTTCGTACAGTACAATGTCTGGAATTAGATATGCACAAGTTTTAAATCGACATTGCCTCATTTTATGGTTTCAGAAATTAACCAATCAATATTCCAACAAGATGGTACTTCACCTCATTTCATAAACCCTGTCAAGGACTTACTAAATGGCATCCTTAATGGGCGTTGGATTGGTCGTGAAAGTAATTTTTTTCGGTTGGCCACCCTTATCCCCAGATTTAACTGTGTATGAGTTCTTTTTGTGTGGTTGCCTCAAGGAATTATTCCCACAGCTTCAACAATGATGAGGATTTAAAACACGCAATTGAAGAGGAACTTCTACGGATACCGCAGGATTTATTTTTAAAAGCGTACGAATCATTTGTTGAGCGCTGTTACCAGTGTGTCGCTGTGGATGGATTACAGTTAATTACAGAGTAATTTTAAACTTTGGATTTTAGTTTTCCACTATGTTATATCCTAGTTTTGCAATAAAAATGCGTTAGATCATTAGAATGTGACAATACAAATATTTTACAAAATCTACAGTAATTTAATTTAATTTTTGTTGCAAAATCAGTAAGGTATAATTAAATACCTATTAAAAAAGGAGAAAATTTTAAAAAAATTTAAATTTCACCATTTTTTTCTGCAAGTGTTGTACAGCTAAATCTTTCATAGAACATTTTTAAAGCCTCTAATGTGGGGTGTGAAAAGTTTATAAAAGATCGATGCATTAATGGGAAAGCTACAAAATCAAACGTTACATCTCTTCGTGGGACATCCCGTATAAGTTAGTATATTAATTATTATTTTTCTCATTGTATAAAATATGAAAGTCGCAAATAGATACAACTAATTTTACCTTGTATCCGTCGTGTGACTTGGTTCAGCGTGTGTCTTTGACGCGTTTCGAAACATATGTTTCATCATCAGATATCAAAACATTGAAACAATCACAAACACACATGTGACATGTAATTCTGGTAGACGTCTGTCTAATATCGTGGTCGAACGACTGGTCTACGCGTTTATCTCAATATGGGAAGGTTTGCTTATAACAAAGAAATAGTAAACAATTACTGCCTGGCTAATATTTTGAACAGTTATTTCACAAAATACGTAATATGACAGCAAACGTAATAGACTGTTTGTTTCCTGTTGGTTTAGTAATCGTACTAACCTGTTATAATGAAGAAAGCAGCCGCCGAACGGCCGACAGAAGTGAACTGTTAAACCACTTTAATACTACTTAACCACTACTACCACCACGGAAGTGAACTGCCGAACCAAGTAAATTATTTAAATCAATTTATGAAATTAGGAAGCACAATGTCCATTTCAAAGATATTACCTAGTCAACTATTTTAAATCAACTTACGAAATTAGGAAGCACAAAGTCCATTTCCAAGACAACTATTTTAACACAACTTGCGAAATGAGGAAGCACAAAGTCCATTTCAAAGATATTACCAAGTCAACTATTTTAAATCAACTTACGCAATTAGGAAGCAGAACGTCCATTTCAGAGGTCCATATTCCAAGTCAACTATTTTAACTATATTACCAAGTCACTATTTAAGTAGTCAATCATTTTTAACTACTTATGAAATGAGGAAGCACAATGTCCATTTCAGAGATATTACGAAGTAGTAAACTATTTTAAAACAACTTACGAAATTACGAAGCACAATGCCCATTTCAGAGGTATTACAAATTTAACTATTTTAACACAACTTACAAAATGAGTAAGTACAATGTCCATTTCAGATGTATTATCAAGTAAACTATTTTAAAACAACTTTTAAAATGACGAAGCGCAATGTCCATTTTAGAGGTATTACTAAGTAAACTATATTCCCTGCTATATACATATATGTGCACTATATATTATTATAGAAGAGAAAAAAAAATCAGATTCACCACAAGCCAAATAATACACTTCAATAATAGTCAAGAAATTTGGAGTATTATGTAATGAACCAGGCACTCTATCCTTCAATGGATGTACCCTACAAGGGAAATTTTAAAATAATTCATAATAAATGTTTATCAATAAAGCAAACATTATACAATATTAATGTCCTTGAACCATTTTCCCTGTAGATTATTATATTAACCCCAACATTCAATATAGCCTGTAATATGCTCCTCCCTGTTGTAAACTATTGTAACCGTATAATAACGTCAATAAATTTCACCCTTTACAATAAGCTAATAGCAAACACGCGATACTGAAGGTTAAAAGTTATAAACAGGGGTTTAAAGATGATGAAGGCAACTTCTCCCAGCAATATCTCATTGAGAGAAGGGGTAAATAGAGGCAAGTGAAATTGATGTAAAAAAACTCTTCAAAAATGGATAATAAATGAGTCGTATGGTTCCAAAACCTGCCTTATCCACAAAAATCAGAAATTGAGTTATCTATGAGTTATCCATTTCGTCAAGTGGATTCAGTTCCACCTGTTTCTATAATAAACTCTGTTCTTAAAAAATCTTTTACTACCTAAAATTAGTGTCAAAGTTTAGACAGTCTTATCCACAGTAAGTTTATTCCGAAACCTGCCTTATTAGCGAATTTCCATAGGAAAAATGAGCTATTGCAGTGGCCCTTATGGTAAGACCGAAGGTCGTGAGTAGCAAATGAGCACCGATCATGGTCCCCAGAACACGTTTTTGGGGTGTCATTAAAAATCATATATATATATATATATGTATATACACATGTACATATGTGTTCGCACTCTAGCGGCCGCATTTTAAGTCCGATTTCGTTCAAATTTGGTACACATGTTGGTTGTCTACGTCGCTCGGACGAGTTTTTTAGCCAAAAAATCCAACAATCGGAAGCACGTTTTTTGACAGTAAATATTTTTTGAGATGGTTCCTACAAGAAGGAGTTTTTGAGTTTTTTCTACAAACATAAATGTAGGATGTTATTCTGCACATTTTGTTTTTTACGCGACCGTATAACTCGCTTGGTTCCACCAAAATCGATCAAAACGTAAAATACCATAGAAGCACCCGGTTCAAAGCCATGTAGTGGATTCTACTGTGGGGTTGGCGTGCGAAGCACGCAATGCTTTGTGTATTGAAGATACTCCCAATATGCGGAATGGCGTGCGAACCATTTTGCAGCTATTCAGCACCGTCATGAATAGACCTATTTCCCAAATTGTTACTTGAAACCCTAAAACATAGGCCTATAAACTTAATTTTTTAAATTAGCTTAACGTGAGTCAGCGGTTCAGCTGCGTGATGTAATTATTAGCGAATGTCCATAGTAAAAATGAGCTACTGCAGTGGGCCTTATGTTAAGACCCAAGGTCGGGAGTAGCAAATAAGCACCGATCATGGTACCCAGAACACGTTTTGGGGTGTCATTATATATATATATGCATATATGTGTTCGCATTCTAGCGGCCGCATTTTAAGTCCGATTTGGTTAAAATTTGGTACACATGTTGGCTGTCTACGAGTTTGTTAGCCAAAAAATCCAACAATAATTGGAAGCACGTTTTTTGACAGGAAGTGACTATTTTTTTAGATTGTTCCTACGATAATGAATTTGTTTGTGAGTCTTGTCTACAAATATAAATGAAGGATGTTATTTTGCGCATTTTGTTTTTTACGCGACCTTATAGCTCGCTTGGTTCCCACAAAACGGATCAAAACGTAAAATACCACAGAGGTACCCGTTTTAGAGCCATGTGGTGGAATCTATTGTGCGGTTGGCGTGCGAAGCACGCAATGCATTGTGTATTGAAGATACTCCCAATACGGGAGTTGGAGTGTGAAGCACGCAATGTTTTGTGTGTTGAAGATACTTCCAATATTCGGAATGGCGTGCGAAGCACGCAATGCATTGTGTACTGAAGATACCTCCAAAACGGGGGTTGACGTGCGAAGCACGCATGCTTTTTGTTTTGAAGATACTTCCAATATATGGAATGGCGTGCGAATAATTTTGCAGCTATATTCAGCACCGTCGTGAATAGACCTATTTCCCAAATTGTTGGTTGAAACCCTAAAACATAGGCCTATAAACTTAATTTTGGAAATTCGCTCAACTCACGTCAGCGGTTCAGCTGCGTGGTCAAATTATTTGTATTTTCATTTGTGTAGTATAAAGACGTACGAAATTGTCACAAATAAACTATTCGTATTTCCCCCATTTCCTCCATTATCTCCCTTCATCTGTTTGTATGTCTCTATTATACATTATTTGTATCGGCAGTTTCGGTTTACAATGTGATATCATTTAATACTTAACGTTAAACCAACATTAAAGAGGCAGACTTAATTAGATTTGAGTTCGGCAACAAACAACAGATTCGTCAAGATATAAAACGCTATGAAACAAAATCCAATAATGAACGCTTCATCTCTGAAGAGAAATAATTGGACTCGAATGAAATCCCTCCCCCAGTTATCGTCCCAGCGGACCATCATCTTGTAAAGGCTTCACTCTGTTGTTGTGTCAATCTGGTTTTGTTTTAACGGCTGCAGATAACTTGTCCAATTAAAATGTGGGTTTGCACTTTCGATTTATGAAACGACTAGCGATATATAAATGCTTCGTTACGCAGGGCATTAAAAACACATATTAAAAAGATTTGTCGACAACTTATCTGGAATCAAATATTGCTACGTGAACGGTTTTAAAGTTAATTTAAAAAAAGTTAATTAGTCCTCGAACTAATACTTTTGTGTGTTACATATTCTAGCTACATTTAATAACAATTCTAAGGGTTTCTAAAAGTAACTTACAAAAGAGCAAATACAAATGAAATAATAGTAAAACATAGAACTTTTCTTTAAAGTACATAGAAACCATGAAAATGTTTGCAACGATTTCCAAAACCATCCCAAATAATAATGTAGTAGGTGTAACAAAAGGTTAGAAATAATTCAATAATACAACCAATAAAAAAATATGCTTTTATGAATATGGAAATAATATAGAAATCGGGATCAATACTGAAGCAAACCCTAAATAAAATGTAGATTAAACAAAAAATATAAAGAAACTAATAGAATAACTATTGTTTCAAGAAAATTAAAATAATAAAACGTACATGGAAAAATTCGGCTAAATTACCTATTGTTTCAATAAAACTTAATCTAAACTTAAACTTAAATCTATTATTTTAAACAATTCCGTAAAATTTTATGTGTGTTTATTTCCATGTAGTATTGTTCGAGTAATTTTTAGGATAACTAAATTTGTTCACTTTTTTCAGCATCTAAAATCCTTCCTTTAAGTAATTTTTACGTGTATAAAGTTTAAAAAATCTTTGTCTCACAAAATTCTGTTGCTGCAAACAACACCTGCAGTTTCAGGAACTCTGGTGTCGTGCCTGTACCACCAAACCAAATTTAACTCTATACCGTCAATTGTTTACAATGCCGCTCGTTTTTATTGTCATTCCAAAAATTGTGATGTTAAAAAATATGTCTAACAGGGTAATGTTAAAAAATATAAAATACTCTCATTTTCATCAGAGTTAATATTGAACCTTTTTTTTCGAAATAATGCAATATTATTATATTACAAGACACTTTGCAGGTTGATTTTCTGTATAATACTTATATATTTAAATTTCATATTTGCTTGATTCTTGTGGTTAAGTTAGGGCAACTACCGAACTCTATATCTCGATATCGTTTTTTTAACTTCCCGCTACCAATAAAGGGAAGTTACCGGTATTGATTTCGGTCCGATTTTCGAAAGTCGAGTTTTCATTAAATCTCCACGTTTTGAGGTCCCAGGAAGCCATTCTGACTATTCCCGCCGAGGTGTCCGACCGTGTGTGTGTGCGTGTGTGTGTGTGGATGTATGTGTGTAAATAAATTTTTGTCGTACAGTTTCTCAAAAACGAATCAACCGATTGAATTCTACGACATGTCATTCGAAAGGGTGTATCAAAACTTAGATCTGATTAGATTTGAGAGTAAATCCATAGAGCTAATCCGAAGAAATTTAAAAAAATAACCTACATTTTTTTTGGAATTTTTATGTGTTTTAAAAATAACTTTAAAGCGTGCGAAAAAATCATAATAAAACCATGTATACATTTTTTGTGCTTAAAAAACTGCGTCGACTGCTTTTTTTAAAATGAAAATCAGACGACGCATTCAAAAGTTATCGTTGTTTAAAAATTCACAAATTTTCGTTTTTTGGTATTTTTTTAATATATCTTCCAGATTTCTCAACCAATCAATATAAATCTGTACATTTTCTTTTTGTGCTTTAAAAACTGCGTAGAATGCTTTTTTAAAAATGAAAATCGGACGACGCATTCAAAAGTTATCGTTGTTTAAAAATTCACAAAATTTCGTTTTTTGGTATTGTTTGGTATTTTTTTAAACATATCTTCCAGATTTCTCAACCAATCAATAGAAACCTGTACATTTTCTTTTTGTGCTTTAAAAACTTCGTAGAATGCTTTTTTAAAAATGAAAATCGAACGACGCATTCAAAAGTTATCGTTGTTTAAAAATTCACAAATTTTCGTTTTATGGTATTTTTTGGTATTTTTTTAACATATCTTCCAGATTTCTCAACCAATCAATATAAACCTGTACATTTTCTTTTTTTGCTTTAAAAACTGCGTAGAATGCTTTTTTAAAAATGAAAATCGAACGACGCATTCAAAAGTTATCGTTGTTTAAAAATTCACAAATTTTCGTTTTTTTATATTTTTTTGTATTTTTTTAAACATACCTTCCAGATTTCTCAACCAATCAATATAAACCTGTACATTTTATTTTTGTGCTTTAAAAACTGCGTAGAATGCTTTTTTAAAAATGAAAATCGAACGACGCATTCAAAAGTTATCGTTGTTTAAAAATTCACAAATTTTCGTTTTTTGGTATTTTAACAAAAAAACTCATTTTAAGCGTTTAAAATTCAAACTAAGCGGGAAGTTCTAGGGTTGGCCTGCACGGTCAACCAATTTCCAGATTTGTTCCATGGAAGTCTCAAAATGGCGTTTGCCTAGCAGACCCCTAAATTTGTTCACTGTTGTACTCCTTTTGTGTCTGTAGTAATGTGTATGTATAATGTATGTATAATTTATGTTATCATTAAGTTAAGGAAGTATTCTTTTTTGTTTTGTTTTTGTAAAATCTAAATGGGATTAATGTTGTGTTATTATTCATGTACTTATAAATATAATCAAAATAAATAAAATGTTTTTTCGCATTCAGGCAGTATGTACTCTTTCAAAAGCGTTACAAATGGAAGGTTTTATTACATTATTTGAAAACTTATTTATTAGGGAAGTTTTCAATTACATTTATGTACCATCCTCAAAGGGAACAAACAAAATGGAAAGCGTACTGAGTCAAAAATGGGGTGGTACATACATAAGGAAAAACAAAGATGAAAAATCCTTCTAAGGATAATAATCTGTAGCCTTACCTTATTTTGGAAAGTTTTTCAAGAAACACCTGAATTAGCTATTCACAGGAAATGCCAAACAAATACAATTCACTTAATAAACAATTTGTTTATTAAAATATTATTTTAAATTAAAATACAAAAAGATTATACGCCCTTAAATATTAAAAATCTTAAATTGACATGCCCTTAAGTACAATTAATTTTCAAAGAAAATATTTACAATATATATATATTAATTAAGTATGTTCAAAAGAAAAACCCTCCCCAAAATAAAATTTGAAAAACCCTCCCTGTTTACAATAAAAAAAATACAAAATTACGGACTAGTAGTGTTTACAAATTTACTAAATTGATTACATTCACCATGGATTTGATAATAATTTTATATCTATGGCCAAACTTAATACTAGGTAAAAATTAATTAATAAAAAAAAATATGAGACGTCTCTCTATAAAAAAAAGGTATGTAAATTTTCTAATATAGAACCCTTAGGGCTAAGGTCCGAAATATGCTATAGCTGCACCTCCCAATTATTATTATAAAAAAAAATATATTATTGTAGCCTTTTTCAACTATGTAAGCCTTTATTAATTTGAGATCATTTTTAGAGTAACAGACAGTTCAAAATTCTAGCAACACTCAGAAATGTTTTCATAATAGCTGGTGGTTATTGTTCGAAGATGGAAGACAAAACTTGTAGGATGTTAAACCCATGTGATACTTAAACCAGTGATGTTCACTATAAGAAAAAAAACACATGTTTTAGTACATGGCTAAAAACATGTATAAAGTTGCATAACTATTTCATGTATGAAACTGTAATTTAACCTCGTGTATAGAACTGTATTGTATTTATAGGCTTACAAAGAAATATTTAAAACAGAGCTTTGAATACACACTATTAGACCTTTATAAGGCTTAAAAAGGCTTCTAAATCTTATAATGCAAACAGTTTAAGGCTTGTGGCTACGTAAAGTAAAACAGATAGGCTATGTAAAATATAGGCTATAAAAAAATGAAGTTAAGTTATGACATAAATTTACTCTGCAAGTGTAGATAAATGTTACAGTTAAATTCACACAATACATATTATTATAGCTAACTCAGGGTGTAATTTAGGTTTGAACTTTACCTGGTAGAAGATAGATGGATATCTTAGCCGGTAGACATGTTTTGTAACGAAATAGGCCTTAGACAAGGTCGGACAGTTTGCCTTGAAACGCCATAAAAAAACACTTCACAATAATAACTTTAAACAACTCACGAACGCATATTAATAAAACTTGCTTACTGATGGTTAATTTTACCAAGTCGGTATTACATTTAAATAGCTTCGGTTTAATCCAAGAGTTGATCGTGTTGTCACTTTTACATTACATAGTCAAGATGAATAAGAAGAACTACATAGCTACTGCAGAAGAATGAATAAGCAAAAAACGACCGGCTTACTACCTAGCCAGGCAGCTAACAGCTGTTGAGAGTGGCAGACTGGTCTTACCTACAATGTTGCCAACATGAATTGGCCTTGGCGCGCGAATTCAAAAGTTACCTGATTTAGATTTATGTTTCTACTAACGCTACATGGGTAAGACCTACCAAATTATACCATAGGAGAGACATAAACCATGTTATTTTCTTAATTTGTTTACATTAACAACAAATTTCAATTTTCATTAATAACTTTCAATATTAAACATTACCACTCCTGGCTTAGTTTATGTCGTTCTTGTTGGACAATTTATGTAGGTCCTAAGAAACGCGGTTAACCTACTACAATATTGATGCATAATCAGGAACTTTTAGTTTCATGTGTGCAAGTACCGATTTGTTAAACAATTTTAAAATAATTACTAATCCAAGAGCATTTTATTAAAACAAAAAAATTCAACAACCAGAACCACTTTTTTGACCGGAAGCAAAATAATGAGATTTTTCGTACTAGAATCAAATATTTTTTTGGTTTTGTTTAAAAGAAATAAATAAAGGAGATGGTTTTAGACGACGTTATAGCTCGTCTTATTCCTGCAAAATTGATCAAAATGTAAAAGTACCCGTTTCAAGTTCTCGAGGAGTGTTTTCTTCTGATCTGAATCTGACGGCAGGGATACAAACAAGCGAAGTAGTTCGTCTACTGCAAGCAGAGCGCATCCTGGGCCTCAAGGTCGAGGTGCAAACTCAATAAACGAGTTTTTCCGCAGCTCGTGAGGGGCAAACAAATTCTACTAATATATTTCGTACACGAAGGCACCTATTCAGCGCCGTATTAAGTACATACATTTCCCAAATTTTGTAAACACGCCCAACTCTCGTCAGCGGTTCTGCTGCGTGGTCGAACTATTCATGCTTTGAAAGAAAACATCTTCAGAAACGAACTTCCACAGTGTTTACACATTTCTATTTAATTCCATTTCAGCTTTATTTGACACAATTTGTCTCAATATGAACACATAATGCTTTCTCACATCGATGTGACGTCACTATCCGTCTTACTATACCTTAACTGTTATTAATGACGCGTCAAGTTTTAACTTAACACTTAAAAAACGTATTGTTAAATACACACATTATTCGAGTAAATGTATTAATAGTAATATTATTAAATTATTACACATTAGAAAAGTAAGAAAACAATAAATATCCAAATTTTGAGCAAAAAGTACACAACTCATTATGTACTATGAGAAGGAAATGTATTTCTTTGTATACCAATTGGCGAATTTTCGTAGGAAAGATGAGCTAATTGGTATATACAAAGAAATACTTTTCCTTCTCATAGTACATAATGAGTTGTATACTTTGTCGGGAGTAGTCAATGAGCACCGATCATGGTCTGAATAACGTTTAGGTGAATCATTAACAATTGGATACACGTGTTCGCACTCTAACGGCGTGCATTTTAAGTCCGGTTCGGTCCAAATTTGGTTCACACGTTGGTTGTCTAAGTCGCTCGGACGAGTTCGAAGCAAGTTTTTTGGCCGGTAGTAACATCTTTTTGAGATTTTTGTACGACAATGGAACTTGTTTTGTGGTTTATCTAAAACAATAAATGTAGGATACTATTGTTCACATTTCGTTGTTTTTACACGACCATATAGCTCGCTTGGTCCCCTAAAATCGATCAAAACGTAAAATACCTTAAAAGTACCCGGTTAAAACCCACGTGGGTGCATCTTCTAATCCGAGACCTTAATGTGCAAACTCGCACATCGGGGGTTTCCGCTGCGAGTGAAACGAAGGAGCGCGTGAGTCGAAGCTGGAGGCTTTGGTGCAAACAAAATACTACTACTGTAATATAAGTCGTACACACAATCTTACAGCGCCTTCGTGAATAAATCAATTTCCCAATTTGATGGTTGAAATAATAAAACGTATAAACCTAATTTTGTAAATTCGCTCAACTCACGTCAGCGGTTCAGCTGCGTGGTCGATTTATTTTACGTGGTTCCAAAATCGATTCGCATGGTTTCTACGTTCTTTAAAGAAAAGTTCTTATATTGTTTACAATTCTTTCATTAGCGAATTTCCATAGGAAAAATGAGCTATTGCAGTGGCCCTTATGGTGAGACCCAAGGTCGGGAGTAGCAAATGAGCACGTATATATATATATATATATATATATGTATATATGTGTTCGCACTCTAGCGGTCGCATTTTAAGTCCGATTTGGTCCAAATTTGGTACACGTGTTGGTTGTGTAAGTGGCTCGGACGAGTTCGTTAGCCAAAAAAATCCAACAACCGGAAGTAAGTTTTTTGACCGGAAGTAACTATTTTTTGAGATTTTTACTAAGAGAATGAATTTTTTTTAGAGTTTTTTCTAAAAATATAAATGTAAGATGTTATTCTGCACATTTTGTTTTTTTACGCGACCTTATAGCTCGCTTGGTTCCCCCAAAATCGATCAAAACGTGAAATACCATAGAAGTACCCGGTTCAAAGCCATGTGGTGGATTCTACCGTGGGGCTGGCGTGCGAAGCACGCAATGCTTTTGTGTGTTGAAAATACCCCTAATACGAGGTTTGGCGTGCGAAGCACGCAATGCATTGTGTATTGAAGACAATCCCAATACGTGGAATGGCGTTCGAAGCACGCAATGCATTGTGTATTGAAGACAATCCCAATATGTGGAATGGCGTGCGAAGCACGCAATGCTTTGTGTTATTGAAGACAATCCCAATACGTGGAATGGCGTGCGAAGCACGCAATGCTTTGTGTTATTGAAGATACTCCCAATATGCGGAATGGCGTGCGAACCATTTTGCAGCTATTCAGTACCGTCGTGAATAGACCTATTTCCCAAATTGTTGGTCGAAACCCTAAAATATCGGTCTATAAACTTA
>JAGFPH010010043.1:29135-42758 GCA_018207615.1 Philaenus spumarius
ACACAAAGCATTGCGTGCTTCGCACGCCAGCCCCACGGTAGAATCCACCACATTTTCTTTGAACCGGGTACTTCTATGGTATTTCACGTTTTGATCGATTTTGGGGGAACCAAGCGAGCGAGTAAGGTCGCGTAAAAAAACAAAATGTGCAGAATAACATCTTACATTTATATTTTTAGAAAAAACTTTAAAAAAAATTAATTCTCTTAGTAAAAATCTCAAAAAATAGTTACTTCCGGTCAAAAACTTACTTCCGGTTGTTGGATTTTTTTGGCTAACGAACTCGTCCGAGCCACTTACACAACCAACACGTGTACCAAATTTGGACCAAATCGGACTTAAAATGCGACCGCTAGAGTGCGAACACATATATACATATATATATATGAATTTTAATGACACCCCAAAACGTGTTCTGGGGACCATGATCGGTGCTCATTTGCTACTCCCGACTTTGGGTCTCACCATAAGGGCCACTGCAATAGCTCATTTTTCCTATGGAAATTCGCTAATAAGCGATTATATCCAATCATGCGTTTCAAAATGGCGGCTCTTAGAATATTTCAAACCTAAATTACTCAAAACCCGTACATTTTAACAAACAAATTCAGGACACCTTTTGTTAGACCTTTTGATCCCCTATCAGATGGTGTAACTGTCGAAACAATCGGATGAAAAATAATAGGTAAGTTAAAGATAACAACAACACATGTACATACAATATTGCTGTGTTTACTGTGTTGTAATAGGATGCCGGGTTGAACAAACCAATTATTACCACATATTCACTTCATGTAGTTCATGTGTCACTGAAGATGACGACTTTGTCATTGAAACGCGTTTGATTATTAAACGTTCGTGTTTTAAGAATTAGTGTATTGTTATTGTTTAAAAATTATTCCTCCTCACCCGTTATGCTCAAAGTGTATTAAGAGATTATTACTCCTTTAAAGTTACGTTTAGTCCGTTACTGAATGCAATGAACGATGTTCCTTAAACATTCTTCTAAAATAATCTTTACATTTTATTTATTGCTCCACTGTTACACAACCTGTGGCTTTAACTTTATACTTTCAAAGTGTCGAATAAAAGTTTAAACTCTGACGCGTCATTAATAACAGTTAAGGCAAAGTGAGACGGATGGTGACGTCACCTGCAGGAAGAAGAAGACTTATGTCGTGTCAATATTCAAACACACTGTGTCAAATAATGCTATAGAACGGTTATTAAATAGAAACGTGTTTGACAATGCAAAGCTGCCTGAAGGTTGTTTCTAAAGATTTTACCGTCAAAGTGTGCGTAATGCAATCATAAACATCTCTTTCCAGTCGTTAAACTTGATGCAACGTTTTAAGTTTATTGTTTTACTTTTATTAAATTTCCAAAGGAAAGATGAGCTACTGTATTGTACCAATAGCCCAGTCGGTATAGGTTACAACTACCAGTAATTTGCAATACGGCTGATTTTTTTAGAAGTACCTTAAAGTATGTAGATTAACATTAAATAATGTTTACCAGTCTATCGATTTCCCAAAGTCAAAAAAAAAATCGATTATTATTTTTTTTCTATTATCCTTAATATTTTGAGCTGAGATGAATATAGAGAAAAATAGAAAATACCACCGTGTAGGGGAGGTATTTTTCAATAAAAAAGGTCAAATGTATTTATTTCGTCCGAGTTATTGGTTTGTCTGGAAAAAAATAGATAATGCATGTATGTATTTTGAAGCAGGGGAAATCATTAAAAGGGGACATCTTATTCATGTATGAAGCGTTGACTCATTCTGAATTTTCCGAATTTTAATATAGAAAATGGTCCGGTACTCCTAAAATCGATAATCGAAATCGACTCCTAGATCGGGTCATTTTCAAGATATCAAGCTGAGACTCAGCATAAATATTTAAAATATACATTTTAACTCCTACGTAAAGTTTCAATTCGATGTATCAAAATTCGACCAATTTAGAATGAGCCAAAGCTTCATATATGAATAAGATGTCCCCTTTTAGTGATTTCCCCTGCTGCAAAATACATACCTGCATTATCGAATTCTTTCCAGACAAACCATTGCTCGGACGAAATAAATACATATGTCCTTTTTTGTTGAGAAATACTTCCCCTACACGGTGGTGTTTTTTTATTTTCCTCTATCTTCATCCCAGCTCGAAATATTAAGGATAATCGACAAAAAATATTATAATCTATTTTTTTTCGACTTTGGGAAATTGATAGACTGGTAAACTTTTTTTTATGTTAATCTACATACTTTAATGTACTTATAAAAAAATCAGCCGTATTGTAAATTACTGGAACTTTTGGTCTAAATTTACTCCTACCGACTGGTCTACAAATCGGATGCACACGTTGGTTGTCTTAGTAGCACGTACGAGTTCGTAGGACAGGAAGCAACTATTTTTATATCTTTCTCGTACTAGGATGAAACCTTTTGGAGTTTAATCTAAAAAATAAATGCATGATATTATTCTGCACATTTTCTTTTTTACATGACCTTGTAGCTCGCTCGTTTTCCACAAAACCGATCAAAAGGCAAACAACCATAAAAGCACAAGGTACACGTGGGTTGTTTTTTCTAGGGGTAGGTACCTTCTGTTACGAGGAAAACGGCCGAGTTTGTACACTGCGAGCGAAACGAAGTAGTTCATAACTAGAGGCGTCAAGATCGAGTTGCGATTCAGCTGCTGGGGGGGAAGCAGCGCGTGAGTCGAAGCTGGGGGCTTAGATGCAAGAAACCTCTCCTAATATATCCTACACAGAGGCAGCTATTCAGCGCCTTTGTGAGTAGACCACATTCCCAAATAGTTGGTCGAAATTCTAAAATCACATATTCATCGGTTCAGCTGCGTGATCGAATTATTTGAGTATGTAATAACCACACGTATTTCACCAAATTCGTTTAACAATTTTGACGAAATAATGCACATTGTGTGTTAGTTGTACATTCGTCGCACTTCTTTAACTCTTATTTCTATTATAAATTTTAACTATTGAACTTGACCAGATAGTTTCTCTTTGCTGTTGTGAACATGCTAAATGTATAGGTAAATTGACACAATATCTATATATTTAATTCCGTAAGCCCAAATTTGAAAATGAAATTCAGAGCGAACGGTAGGTCGTAGGAAGCTGGGAGGGGTCTCATTTTAGAGGTCTGGGCATGAAGTTTTGGGGGAAAATATTCATTTTTCTTAATTATGTCCCAAAAGTTTGTTACGGAATAAAATAAGTCCTATTTAAATAGCATGGGCATATACAGGTGTAAATCAGGTGTAACATTTAAAGAAGAAATAAATATTCGTTTAACTTAATAATATAATATAACAGCTGATTTCACCCATCATCTGTAATACGCAAACAAAACCTAGCGCAGATTATACTTTGGGGTTATGTTTACAACTTCAATCAATATAAGTATTGCAAAGATAATTTTTTTATAAATATGAGTTAAAGAACTAATGTAGCCTATAATACGTTATAAGATTTGTATTGAGGTTATAAACTGTTATATAAATACTTTATTTTATTATCAATATAATATATTTATGTATCCAAGTTTATAAAAGTTTATGTACACATTCGTTTAACTTCGGAAACATTCGTACATCTTAGTATAACATACAAACATATTCCATTAATAATTTCTTCATTATCAACTCCTATAAAAGCGAGTGTACGTGGAGTAACATTTAAAGAAGAAATGAATATTCGTTTAACTTAATAATATAACAGCTGATTTCACCTCATCTGTAATACGCAAACAAAACCTAGCGTAGATTATACTTTGGGTTTATGTTTACAACTTCGATCAACAATATAGCCTAGGCCTATAATATTAATAACTTCTAAATCATTTGATCTATCAATATGAAATAAAAGGCAATTAAAAGATAATATTTTTATCTTTCTTTAAATATATATAATAATATACATAAACACAAAATCTTAACAAATATTCCTACACGTTTATAGTCTTTATAATTGTACACATTTACCGAGTTAAAAATCCCCGTCTGCATAGTTACGTAGGCCTAGATAAAGTATGTTGTTTAAATACAGTAGTATCTATATATTTTGTATAAATGATGTATTTCTGATGTGTATATAATTAATCCGCCTGTGTTTTTTCACCGGGATTCACTAGATTTATTTTTATAGCCTACATAAGTTTCTCAATTATGCACTAAAAAGTTGTTACGGAATACAATATTTCCCATTTAAATAGCATGGGAATCTAGATTTAAATCTGTTTATATCTCTTAGTGTCAAAACAGCTGATTTTATATAAATTGGAAAAATCATAACCACACCTGAATGTGCATTTTTGTAATATATTTAGTTTTGTTTTTAAATGGTCGTGAAGTTAATAAACAAAGTGAAAATACGGTGAATCATGAGACTAACAATTTACTTAATAAAATTACTACAATATATAGGGGCAATTGCCCCTACAAGCCACTAGTACTACACAATTTCCTTTGTACACATTGTATCAGAGTTGGCTAACGAGCTGGTGGAGTGTAAAAACTCTCTAGTTCACCAAGTAATCAATAAATACATTAGCTCTACAAAAGGATGAATGGTTCTGACCTGTTAACACTGCATTAACGCGTTCACTGCTATGCAAATTTCGTATTTCCTATGCTAGGAGCTGACCTTTTATTTTTATATTTATAGCCTAAATGAGTAGACATTTATTTATTTTTTATTTTTGAACATTTTTACATAGTAATCACTAATAGCACATAGGATCAAAATTGGCGTGCGAAGCACGCAATGCTCTGTGTCTTGAAAATCCTCCCAATACGGGGGTTGGCGTGCGAAGCACGCAATGCATCGCGTATTGAAAATACTCTCAATACGGGGGTTGGCGTGCAATGCACTGTGCGTCGGCCGCTTCCCAATAGTGTTCAGTGTCAAGCCCACATGTGCGTCCTTAGCAGTGATCGTGTTGAATAAAGATAGATAAAATTATTGACAAATATAGCAGTAATTCTCTGATATGAAGCGTCAGTAGCATGCTGTAACCTTAACCACTTTAAATTACAATAAAGTAAACACAACACAACGAGACCCTGCATTTGGGAAGGAAACCTCTATCTCGTTAAAAATCTTTCCAGTGGTTAACACGTTAGCTACCAGTATAGACTAGGCAAATTAGTACGATTTCGACTAGAATAAATAAATGTTTGCCTACATCTCCGATTTTAATGCACTTTTCTGCATTTTGTCCGGAAAAATACCAGGAAAGGAGTCTACATATGACCAGTTTCGGGAGAAATCGGAAATGCTACGTGGGTGCATAAAGTGCATCTAAAAGAGCACAATTTTATTTTGAAACCTCTGATAGTGGATGAAAAGCCGCGGAAATTTTTACTCGAGGGTTTTTGGGGGTGATGATCTCATTTCTGACCATGCGAAATTCCCCGGAGAACCAGAGGGAAGGTTTATACATATGTGTTCGCACTCTGACGGATGCATTTTACATTCGATTTAGTAAAAATTTGGTTGATTTTCCAAGACGATTGGACGTGTTCGTTAGCAAAAAAAAAATTCCAACAACCGTAAGCACGTTTTTGTTTGGTTGATGACAGAGGACAGAATGCATTTTTTGTTTGTTTTATCTACAAAAATAAATATAGTACATAATTCTGATCATTTTCGTTTAGCTTGCATGACAACTCTACTATTTCTACAGATTTCTTCTCCTACTTCGTAAAGCGCACATGGTATTCTAAGAAACTTCTTGTATCACGGCAACAAAATGTTTTGGTACACAAAAAGGCAGTCAAGATGACTTAATTATGATTTAAAGCAGGTTTTCAAAGTGTCCTCCGACTTCATAAACACAAGAAGCAAGCTGTACGTGCACTCACACAATTCACAATGGTTGCGTTAGCGATATTTTAACAGTAATTTAACTACGTTTTTTGTATAAAATAAAGTATTTGTGAAATTGCAACAGCTTTTTAATATTCCATTGTAAAAAATATTGCACTTTGAGTTAAATTTTATCGTTTACAAATGGTTAAACATGCCTCTTTAGTAATTGTTGAAATAAGAGTTTCTGAAAATTTCAATGCTCCTAGCGGCTAAACGGTTAAATTTACCATCAAGAATAAAAAAGTCTTAAAATTGCATGCAAAATCCAAACGCGTTATACAAAATTGGGATTTCCGTAAGAAATTTCAAAGTTGAAAACTATATTGGAAAAAATGGCGGACATTTACAAATATTTTAACTATATATTTTTAATTTCTCAAAAAAAGGATAGGTTACCCATTTGAAGTTTGCGATAAAATTTATACTTTCTGAGATTTTAATGGTGACCCACTTAAACAAATCTCCCTCTATGGACTACTCTCTGTTTCAGTACGACTGTAAACTCTATGATTTTAATTTCAACGAAACAATTTCCTTCTTAATAAATAACTCTACTTCAGTAAATTTCAGGCCACGGTAACTTTACGTTCAATTAAATCTCGTCAAAGAGATTTCTGCTTTTAGGATTGTATCATTGGTATATTGAGAGTAAAATCTTTAGAAATAACCTCCGAGCATGTTTGTATCGTCGGCCTCTTTTATATTTAATATCCCATCCCTGCGTTAAGGGATCTACGCAACTGTATAAACCATTGATCTTTTGAAGTAGCAAAGTAAAGTTAGACTGGAGGTTTTCCATTCTGTTTCTTTTTATTGGACGTTTTGCAATAAGATCGTAAAAATATAATTTTTAGAAATATTTGTTGTCACAAATACATTTTACAAACGCCGCAAGAGCTGAAAAACAGTTGACAATGTCAAGTTTTAAAAAAACCTTATACTACCACACAGCATACATCTACATTAAAAAATAACTATTAAAACTTTAATAGGCCTTAATTATTTAATAATCGGTTAGTCTGTTTTTAAAAGTATTATTTTTTTAAATAGTTTTAAGTTCAATAAACAGCTTATTGTAAAGTTTCTTTCCATAATAATGTGTTTTTGATTCAAATAAACTCAGTCTATAAAGGGGGAGCTGAAAATTACTCTTTTTCCTCGTGTTATAATTATGAAAATACAGAATTCCATCAGCGTATCATAGTTTTGATTAAGAAATATTAAACACCTTAAGGTCTTTTTAACCTTTATTTGTTATAAAATATTTATGAAATAATTTGATTTGAACATTTTACTTTATTTACCTTAGCTTTGGGGTTATTATTAATCCTACACCTTTATTATAAAGAGAACATAACATGATTATGTGTACAGAAGGGTACCAACGGGGTTGGCGTGCGGAGCACGCAGGGGTTTCCCCTAGTAATATATAAAAACACAACCTTCAAATTTTCTAATAAGGCTAACTAATCTTCAAATTAAAGTATTTTTGTTGAATTCTGTTACAAATATTATTTATCGTTTCACAGATCATTTTTTTAACATTACACAATACGTATTGTTTTAACGCATCGTCTAGTGAATATAAGAAAGTAATATTTGTCGTCAAAATCAGACAGGTTTTCCTAAACATTCTGTGAGTTTATACTGAAACACCAATTAAAACGTATCCAACTAAACTGTATAAAGTTATTTCAAAGGTAAAATGTTAAAACAACAGTGTGCGTTATATTTGCAGACCTTAGAAAGGTCAGAAGTCAAAAGGTCAAACCATGCTTGGGTCGCATCACTATTCAACTGCACTGAATGCAAGGATAACATTATATCAGACGTCGTGCACAATAATATACGGTAGGTGGAAAACACAAAGTGAATTAAATAAATGACAATAAATTATAACGCCTGTCAACCAGTGAGCTATTTACAACGGGCGATACATTTTCTCATACGTGGAGTTTCAAAATGAATGTCATGGTTTTATGGCTTTCTAGTATTTATTACAGCTGACTCACAATCATAAATACATCATTTGAACCACAGTTATGTTGGTACGCATGCGCAAGCACTGTTTCTTCTGCCTTCCGGTAAAAGCGCTAGTAGCAAATATTGCGACTAGCGAACAGAAAGCTTTTTGTGTTTTACAGTTTGCAATGACTGAATTTGTAGTTAAAGTGCAACTTGTGTTCCGTATTACGTTCAAATGTATTCCTCCGAGTGGTAATAACATCCATAGATGGTATCATTAGTTTGAAGACACTGGCTTTATTTGTAAAGGTAAGACTACGGGACGTCCTAGAGTGTTTGAAGAACGCGTTGAACGTGTGGGAGTCTTTGAGGCGTAGCCACAGAAATCATTTCGGATTGCTAATCGTGAATTAGCAATTGCAGTGATGTCTGTGTGGAGAGTTTTAAGGAGACACTTACAACTCCATCCTTATCATTGTAGCGTAGGATCAGGATAGCTCGATCAGTGGTAGAGTGTTGCCCCGTAAAGGCAAAGGTCCTGGGTTCAAATCCCGGTCTTGTCCGTGTTTTTTCACTTGTAATTTAATTTATTTAACCGTTGCTGAGGAAGCGTGTAAGCAGGTAATTTATTACAAATTAAAAAATAATAATAAATAACACCACTGTAGGCTGCAAAAAGAATTGAGATTTTCAATGTCGCATGCGAGGTATTCAGTCTATTAATTCATAAATGCAGTAAAACCGTACAAGTGGGATAACATCGACCAATATCTGTAGGATCAGGATAGCTCAGTGGTAGAGTGTTGCCTCGGAAAGGCAAAGGTCCTGGGTTCAAATCCCGGTCTTGGTCAAGGTTTTTTCACTTGTAATTTAATTAATTTAACCCTTGCTGAGGAAGCGTGTAAGCAGGTAATTTATTAAAAATAATACATCCTTATCGTTTGCAGTTGTTACAAGCTCTAAAGCCTTCAGAGTATCGTTTACGTGCCAACTTTACAAACTTCATGAAGATGCAAGTTTTCTGGATCGTGTCGTCTTCATTGATGAATCGTTATTTCACCTAAGTGGACCTATGGTGAACGCTCATAATGTGCGCATCTGGTGGTCAGAAAATCCCCACGAAATGTTACAGTTTCAACGAGACTCGCCTAAATTGAAATTTTATTTTTATATATTCTGGCGGAAAGCTTATGGGACTTTCGTTTTTTGCTGAAGGAACTATAACTACATCAAAGCCCACTAAAGAATACCGTTGAGGGACGGACTTCTGTACACCGAGACCTTGAACGCTTCAATCGCCGTAGTGCGACGTTGTCACGTTCTTCCCACGCTTCTAACTGACTGCGGCTGACTCAACGCATTTATAATTCTTTAAACTGTACGATCAAGCCTCGAGCGGTAAATACCAGGAGTGTTCGAGGCTAGTAGATATGGCAACGCTGCGCGCCCATCCTATTGGCCGCCTCGCAACGGTATTCTTTAGTGGGCTATGATATAGTGTTTCTTACCTTGATACCCTAAAACTATGGCTCAATCGGAAGAAGCTGAACCACACAACTTTATTTGGCAGCAAGGTGGTTAAACGACGTTGTAACTGACCGCTGGACGACAGATGTTTTTTCGCATTTCCTCCACGTTCACCTTGGTGAAATGCGATTTTTACCTTTGAGGGTAAATAAAGGTTCATGCGAATGTACCTCTACTATCGGATAACCTACCTGACTCAAGAAACAGGATTGAAGCAGTTGTTTCAACAACTACTCCAGACACACTGAACAAGGTTTGAAAGAACTAGGCTATCGACTCGAAGTGTGCCGTGTGAAGAACGGTGCTCACATTGAACACTTGTAGGAATAACTGTTTGACTTGCTCTTTCATTTCGTGTATTTATAACCAGCTGGTACCTGTAGCTTCGCTCGCAGATGTGATTGAGCAAACAAAATGGCTTTCGGGTTAATATTTAGGGTTACCATTACACGCAATAAACAAAAAACCTATTTTAGATCATTATTCCATGGCAAAAACATCTGGTCTGCACATCACACAACTTTCCTTACCAAAATAGATGCTGTATCAATTATCAAATTTCTCGAGCGAGAGATTGATGATACCATTTTCGAGTTAATAGGAGTATCCGTTTCGAAGAAAGCGGTACTAACTTCAAAACGGTTAATCCCACGGACCTGATTTTGGTCTCAATCGATTTCTAACCTCACAAAATGTCAAATTTGATACCAAATACGGCTAGTTTAAAAAAAGACATTTTTACCCCCAAAAACGCCCTTTTTGGGGGCAATTTTTGAAAAAATAAAAAAAGTTGAGTGGGGTATCGTTTTTGACATTATTTTGGACGCTGA
Organism: Philaenus spumarius; assembly: GCA_018207615.1. Lineage (NCBI taxonomy): Eukaryota > Metazoa > Arthropoda > Insecta > Hemiptera > Aphrophoridae > Philaenus > Philaenus spumarius. The sequence goes on from JAGFPH010010043.1 coordinate 39,357, forward strand.
ATCGAATGAGGCCATTTTCAAGTCGATAGGAGCAGCCATTTCAGAGATAAAAACAAAATAACTTGGTTTTTGTAATAACTTTTTTCAACGAATTTTTAACGGTCTTTCGCGTACATAGGGTGTTAAGGGGGTCGGAGTAGAGTATGTTAGCAAAATTTAATCAAAATCGTTAGAGGGAATTTGGAGTAAATACCAAAAATGTGCTAAAAACTGCTCCCACGGTAAGACACCACCTCCGATTTGCTTCAAATTTACATGGGTTTAATTGTTTACATGTTTGAAGATATCCTGTAAATTTCAGTTCGATCCGTCCAGCCGTTTGCCCTGTGCACTCCGGACACACACACACACACAGACACACAGACACACAGACACACAGACAGACCGATTGCCAAAAATGCATTTTTTGGACTCAGGGGGCCTTGAAACGTAAAGATATTATGAAAACTCGACATCGAATTTTTGGGTCGATCGCAATACTTACCTTACCTAGTATAGGGTAAGGAAAGTAAAAAAACGCTCAGTCAGTTTCGCCCAAAATGACCTATATCCCTTTTAAGCCTACGCAAGTTACTAGCTATGCACCAATCTATACATATAAATAAAATTGAATTGTCTGTCGGTGATTTCAAAATATAAGCTTTTTTTATATTTTTCATCATACATTACCAAAACCTAAACACCATTTAAAATCTTTTTTTGCTGTCTGTCTGTTGGTCCGGGCTAATCTCCAGAATGGCTGAACTAATTTTGACGTATCTTATATTAACATGTAGAGGACTTTTTCGAAAATATTTTAAAGTCACTTTTTATTCAAAAATATTTAACATTTCTGTACATTTTTTTTAAAATTATGGACGAAATTAAGGATTTTGTCGACAAATATTGGGAATATTGCGTGTCTGTTTCGATCTATGTCTTACATTATGCACAGGTCACAGCTACCCCCATCAACCAACTTATATCCAAGTGCCTCTGTCCTAATCGATTATCTTTTTCGTAAAAATTCATATAAACAAATTGAATAAAATGTAAAAATTATGAACAAAATTAGTAATTTGTGATTTGGATTGGTATTGCCATATGTCACAGCAGGGCAGAGCCCCCAGTGTACAATTAAAATTCCGTTTTGCGCCAGTGTGTTACTCATAACTTCCGAATAATCTTACAAATTATAAAACATCTATGGGTACATTTCCCGTTATTGCATATTGTTTTGATATACATTTAACGGTTAAACCAGGGTACACACAGTAAATTAAAACGCAAACGATCTTGTCAAAGTGTTAAGCTTTTGATCCAAATCAGTTTTTTTATATATAACATTTGGTGTCACGTCCGTTCGCAAAACTCCTAATTTTGTTCATCACTTTTACATTTTTAAAAATTTTTAAACAGGAACCCTAGTTATTTTCGGGAGGAAAACTAGCCTAGATTAAAATCTGAAAAGTCCTCTACATGCAATATAAAGTTTTGTAATGTTTTCCGGAAATTCCTGAGATTAGCCAGGACAAAGAGACAGACGGACAAAAAAAATATGGTAGTGTTAATAAGCACGTGAGCTTAGAAAAAAGTAATTATTTAAAAATCACAGACAATTCAATTTTATTTATAATATGTAAAATGAAATTATTATCCATTGTTGACCGAGCGTAAGCGAGGTCTCCGTTTTAACCCGACCCGTTCGGCAATTCGTCTGTGTGTCTGTCTCACGCCTTGACCGATTCTGATGATTTTTTGCATGAATGTTCCTTATTCCTAGGCCGAGCCATGTATATATACGGTTTTTCCATTTTTCATTTTTCACCCCTTAAATAAAATAAAAATGGCGGCCGGACCGTTTCTATCAGTGTAAGCTTTTTTCCAAAGCCAGTTTGTGGCTTAACCGTAAGTTGAATTTAAAAACTAATAGCATTTTGCCAAAAGCAAATTAAATTTTAAACAAAATTGTATTCTTAATTTTTTTCCGTATCTCTAACGGTAAGCTCACAAAATGGAAGCAAACTCCAAATTTATTAAAAATCGTCCAAGGCTTTGAATTTCAACCATGTTTTTATATGTTTATTCTAAACCAATTCAAAAGTGTTCCATAGCTTTTTTGTAGATAAAAGCTTAAAGAATTCATATATGCCAGTAAAAAAATTATTGAAGTAAAATTAACAAAGTTATTAGCTCAAGGAACAACCATGTTCAGTAACGAAAGGAAAAAGTTCAACTTTAGGCCTACATAAAAAGTAGTAAACATTTTTTGTAATTTTTTCACTACTGTAAAAAAGTTTCGTAATTTAGTTCTAAATAGAACTGTATACACATATTTATCAATTTCAAATTTCTTCTTTTGAAAACACCAGTTTTTATGTTCCTACTACAAGGCTGCTAACAAAACTAGGCCTGTTTTGAATAGTAATTTAGGAATAATATCCTTTTACTTTGCCCAAAAATGACATAAATATTATTATAAGAAAGTGTAGAGAATAAATCAAAGAATTGAACTGTATACTTGTAAATTATTATTTCATAAAAGTATTTAACTTAGCTTTACTTGAATTACAAAATGAGAGGAAACAAATGAAACCTCGCGGCGATAAAGGACATACAAAAAATGACCGTTGGACAGCGAGGGAAGTGTTGTACATGGGTTGAGATCACTATCACGATGCTTTATGGTCGTTTGTTTTCATTATTTATAATATTGGAATATGATATGGAACTGTAAATACATTGTTAAGTTTTAGTTAATTAAGTATGTAAATATTTAATTCTATGTTTTCCTTCAATACCGCGATATTTTTAGCTACCTTACGCATTATTAACCTAAATAAAACGCAATGCTCCCTAAAAGAAAATCTTTAGCAGTTAAAGCTCAAGAAAAGAAAAACACGAGTACTGGAAACCCTGGAATCGCGGGAATTGCAAAATAATGTTTCGCTGGCTAAACCTTGTGCTTACTTCCTTACTGGCATACTATATTTAACCTAAGCTAGTAGAGGGAAAGGCGGGTGCAAGCCGCCATTTTGTTTTATGACGTCATAGGGGGAGGGGTGGGTGATTAGTGACGTGGGTAATTAGTGACGTGGGTAATTAGTGACGTGGGTAGTGACGTGGGTAGTGACGTGGGTAGTGACGTGGGTAATTAGTGACGTCAGAACTATGACGTTAGAACTATGACGTGGGATAGTGACATCAGAACTATGACGTTAGAACTATGACGGTAGAACTATGACGTGGGATAGTGACATCAGAACTATGACGTTAAGTTCTGATGTTGGAGGCTGTGTTTTTGTAAAAAAAAAAGTTTAACCGGGTTACTTTGAATGGGTACATGTGGTATTTTCAAGGTCGTTTTGAAGATGTAAAAAAAATATGGTACCCCGATGCAATCGTAAACGATTGCATCGGGGT
>JAGFPH010010044.1:1665-12004 GCA_018207615.1 Philaenus spumarius
TGGAAAGGTGCTTAAAACAAACCGCACTAATATCGGCCAGGTAGATCTCCAGAAATAGATATCAATAGGATTTTAACGTAAAACCAAAAAAACTAAAAAAAAGTGCCCTTTTAAATATGCCCGTGAAATAAAATTGACATTTCATAATTTTTTTATATTAACGACAAAATTTTCTGTCATTTAAAACAAACAGCACTAAAATCGGACCGGTAGTTCTTTAGAAATAGCTATCAATAGGATTTTAACATAAAACAAAAAGAACTCAAAAAGTGCCCTTTTAAATATGACCATGAAATAAAATTGACATTTCATAATTTTTATATAATTTAACGCTAGATTAGTTTATTTAAAACAAACCACACTAAAATCGGCCTGGTAGATCTCCAGAAATATATATCAATAGGGTTTTAACCTAAAACAAACAAACAAAAAATCGGATAAGTGCCCTTATAAGTACACCAATGAAAAAAATTATATTTCATAATTTTTTGATAACAATGACTGTAGTTGATGTCATTTAAAACAAACTGCACTAAAATCGGCCGGGTAGATCTCAAGAAATAGATATCAGTAGGATTTTAACCTAAGACCAAAAAAACTCAAAAAGTGCCCTTATAAGTGCACTAATGAACAAAATTTACATTTCTTAATTATTTGATATTAATGACTGTAGTTTATATCATTTAAAACAAACCGCACTAATCAGCCAGGTAGATCTCCAGAAATAGATATTAGGATTTTAACGTAAAACAAACAAAAAAAACTCAAATAGCGCAATAACCTTATAAGTATACCAATGAAAATGTATGTTTCAAAATTTTTTTTGATAATAATGACTGCAGTTTGTGTCATTTAAAACAAATCGCACTAAAAACGGCTTGTTATATATCCAGATATCAATACTGTTTTAACGTATAACGAAACAAACTCAAAAACCGCCCTTATAAGTACACCAATGAACAAAATGTACATTTAATAATTTTTTGATAATATTGACAACATTTTCTGCCATGTAAAACAAACAGCAATAAAATCGGTTCAGTAGATTTTTAGAAATAGCTATCAATAGGATTTGAACATAAGACTAAAAAAACTCAAAAAGTGCCCTTTTAAATATGCCCATAAAATAAAATTGACATTTCATAATTTGTTTATATTAACGTCAACATTTTCTGTCTTTTAAAACAAACAGCACTAAAATCGGACCTGTAGTTCTTCAGAAATAGCTATCAATAGGATTTTAACATAAAACAAAAAGAACTCAAAAAGTGCCCTTTTAAATATGCCCATGAAATAAAATTGACATTTCATAATTTTTTGATAATATTAACAACATTCTCTGTAGTTTAAAACAAAAAGCACAAAATCGGACCCGTAGATCTTCAGATATAGCTATCAATAGGATTTTAACGTAAAACCCAAAAATCTTAAAAAGTGCCCTTTTAAATATGCCCATGAAAAAAATTGACAATTCATAATTTTTTGATAATAATGACAACATTTTCTGTCTTTTAAAACAAACAGCACTAAAATCGGCCCGGTAGATCTTCAGGAATAGCTATCAATAGAATTTTAACATAAAAGCCAAAAAATTCAAAAAGTGCCCTTTTAAATATGCCCATGAAATAAAATTGACATTTCATAATTTTTTGATAATAATGACAAAATTGTCTGTAATTTAAAACAAACTGTACTAAATTCGGATGGGTAGATCTTCAAAAATAGTTATCAATAGAATTTTTACATAAAAGCTAAAAAAACTCAAAAAGTGCCCTTTTAAATATGCCCATGAAATAAAATTGACATTTCATAATTTTTTGATAATGATGACTAAATTGTCATTAAAACAAACTGCACTAAAATCGGATCTTCAGAAATAGCTAACAATAGAATTTTAACGTAAAACCCAAAAATCTTAAAAAGTGCCCTTTTAAAAATGCCCATCAAATAAAATTGACAATTCATAATTTTTTGATAATAATGACAACATTTTATGTCTTTTAAAACACAGCACTAAAATCGGCCCGGTAGATCTTCAGAAATAGCTATCAATAGGATTTAAACATAAAAGCAAAAAAACTTAAAAAGTGCCCCTTTTAATATGCCTATGAAATAAAATTGACATTTCATAATTTTTTGATAATAATGACAACATTTTCTGTCTTTTAAATCAAACAGCACTAAATTCGGCCCGGTAGATCTTCAGAAATAGCTATCAATAGGATTTAAACATAAAAGCCAAAAAACTTAAAAAGTGCCCTTTTAAGTATGCCCATGAAATAAAATTGACATTTCATAATTTTTTGATAATAATGACAACATTTTCTGTCTTTTTAAACAAACAGCACTAAATTCGGCCCGGTAGATCTTCAGAAATAGCTATCAATAGGATTTAAACATAAAAGCCAAAAAACTTAAAAAGTGCCCCTTTTAATATGCCCATGAAATAAAATTTACATTTCATAATTTTTTGATAATAATGACAACATTTTCTGTAAATTAAAACAAACAGCACTAAAATAAGCTTAGTAGATCTTCAGAAATAGATATCAATAGGATTTTAACATAAAAGCCAAAAAACTTAAAAAGTGCCCTTTTAAGTATGCCAATGCAATAAAATTGACATTTCATAATTTTTTGATAATAATGACAACATTTTCTGTCTTTTAAAACAAACAGCATTAAAATCGGCTCTGTAGATCTTCAGAAATAGCTATCAATAGGATTTAAACATAAAAGCCAAAAATCTCAAAAAGTGCCCTTTTAATGTGCCCATGAAATAAAATTGACATTTCATAATTTTTTGATAATAATGACAACATTTTCTGTCATTTAAAACAAACAGCACTAAAATCGGCATGGTAGATCTTCAGAAATAGCTATCAATAGGATTACCAAACGTTTAAGGGTCTAGTGAATTATTATATAAGTATGATTACTTAGCAAGCAGATCGCATGGCAAACAATGCTAAAACAAAAACTAAGTTGTCTGATGGGATAGGTCATTGTGAAAATTGAACACAACTGATTTCTGTAAAGTGCAACTATCAAATTGCTTAGCAATTATGTTTTTAAGCATGAGGAAAAAATCGGAAGGTATCTAAAAAAATCAGTTTTTCCGACAACTGTCGAAAAATCGGAAGACCTGGCAACACTGCCATACGCTTCCATTAAATTATTCCCCGTCATGTGTGTCCCGACCTTTAGTCTGATATGTGCTGCTACCTACGTCAAAATTGTAAACTATTATTTATTTTAATTGCTATGCCGTAACATGCTGCCACCTACGTTGAAATTGTAAACTATTATTTATTTTAATTGTTATTTTGGTATACTGTACTGTATATTATTACTTCAGTAAATAAGTGTCTAGTTGTACTGCCGTAAAGTGCTACCATCTGGGATTTATTTTTAAAACTATTTACAGTATTAATTTCATGACCTATATATAACTCGCAGAATATTATATTTCAATGTAAAGTTGTTTTTGTTATTTACTTGACCTGAAGATAGTTTTGAAACTAGTTTAAATTCTAGTTTATTGGTATTTATTTTAAATGAATTAAATTAATAAGTGAACTAGGAAAGTATCCTTTTTATTTCAATCATTTTGAGGGTAGGCCTACATAACATCATGTTTAATGTAGGCTAGGCAAAATTGACCCATTTACAAATTTGAAGATGAGTATTTTGTAGAATATATAATATCCTGAATATTTTGTAGGTATATAATTGCAATATATTAAAGTTACAGACGTTTCCAACAGTACTAAAATACTTAGCACTGTTTTAGAATATATACTTTAAAGTTTTTCATTAAATGAAACTACACTAATTTTATGCATAAATATGGACTTTTAAAGGCTACATTTCCTTTGAATCTTGCCTTATTTTAAGTAATTTGTATTTGACTTATGGTGCAAATTTTCTACATCTCATTCCTGTTTAGAGTAATAAGGGTAGTGGATAGACTGAGTTCAGTCCTGGCTGCATATTGGAAGGATAATCTGGAACATTTAGTGTGTATTTTAAACGTACCTTTTATAATCTAATTTTTTGTTATCTGAGCAGGACTTAGTTTGGATTTTCGGGGTTTAATCCTGTAGGCTATTTACTTTAAAACGTGCACCTAAAATAAAAAGCAGAACTTGAGATGGACGTAAGCATGAATTTAAGGCTGAAAACTCCGAGAGTACAGTTTGATTCTAAAATTGGTCTGAGGACAGTCAGTGATTTTAGGAGGACTGGGTGGACGGACAATAATAGACCGAAAACATAAATGCAGCATCTGCTAATCAACTACAGTACTTACTTTCTCCCTCTATTCTGAGCACCAGCCAAGGCTCTGTGCAAGAATGACTGCACAAGACGTCGTCTTTTGTAGGTTGGCTAGTAGGCCACAGGCGATTAAGTAGCGAGATTGTTGAAAAATGCGTTTGAAGCTGTTGTTTTCGATTCTATTTATAAATAAATAATCAGGGGGATAACTTTAAATTATCAAGAGGGCTTTACATTGCTTACTTGAGACCGTAAAATATAAACATTATTGTTTGAAATCACTCAAAAAATGTATTAAAAATAAAAAAGTTAATGTGTGCGGTCGTGGGACTCCCGTCAGGAACAAAGTTCATCACGCCTTTTCTTCAATTCTTTTACTAGTCTTAAAGGCAACATACACAAATAATTTTAATCTTTCAATTAATACTGTAGATTGTTTTCAAATTGTTTAGATTGTTTGTACAAAAATTTACTGTTTCCATACGTTTAATTTTATTATAATAAAGGTGTAGAATCAATTATAACATCAAAGCTAAGATGGTAAACGCAGTTAAATGTCCATTTATTGTAAATACATTCAATAAACATAAAGTGTTCATTCATCAGGCTAGGCCTAACCTAAAATTATTGTGTGTATGTTTAATTTATTTTACCTGTCTCAACGACAACATACATACAATAATCTTAGGCTATTCCTTGACTTTACTTTCTAGGCCTATCATAAAATTATTGTATGTATGTTGCCGTTAAGACAGGTAAAATAAATTCAATATACAAACAATAATCTTAGGTTAGGCCTAGACTGATGAACCAACATTTTATGTTTACTGAATGTATTTCAGCGCTTGACGATAATATCTGAACTACGCCGGACGGAACTTAATTTAAATTGATGAACCAAAACACATTTTTCTTGAATGTATTTACATTCATTGCCATAGCAACCAATTTGATAACGATTTTTCATTACTCGTACTTTATATTTGTCGTTCCCATAGCAACCAATTAAAAATTCTTTTTTTCATTACACATTACATTTTCTATTTGTTAACTCCTACCGCTTTGAGGAACTTTGTTTCACAAATTTTTATTACCTCTACCATTTATTAAAGCAGATTTCTTTCAATTATGAGGTATTAGACAAAAACACACAGCCTTTAAGAACAATTTGAAGTTTCATAACTATTAAGTTGAAAACAACTGGTGTCCAAAATATGTTCTTATGAAGGTCTACATTTTGCTATTTTACATAAAGTGAATCTCAGTCTTGATATTTTAACTCATTTCGAATTCCATATTCAAACTCTAACATTTATTTTTGTGAATGATTTTATGATGTGCTCTATTTCTTGGAAGCCAAGCTGAACCTGTCTTTCTTCACCATGACACTGCCCATCCATCATTCCCCCTTCGGCTGTTAGTGTTAAATTTATAAAAACAGCCTCTATTTTAGGAGAAGTGATTGTAGACTATGAGAGAAGAAAAACCAAAAGAAAATGACGACCTGTTAAAATTCCAAGAAGGTTGAAATTTATTGTGGCCGTGAAAAAAAGACGGAATCATTGTTCAATTTAATCAGTAAAGAGGAACACTGGACACAACCTAATGTAGATTACCTCTGAGTACGTTTGTCTGCATGTTTGTTGCCAGCTGACGAGTGAAAATGATTTAAGATGGAGAATGTGTGAAGATTGAATTCATTGGCTTTTTTAAGATTGATGTAGAAAATTTTCTCAAGTAAAAAGAATCACAAGCAATTGAAAATTTCATAACAGAACAGTCAAGGGGAAACAAGAATTTTTAATTTTACTTCTCTACATCTTTAAAAATAGAACGTACAATTCCTTACTTTTGAGAATTTTAAAAAGAATATCCGATTTTAAATATTTAGTTAATAGGCCTAATATCTCTATATTACAGTATATAAACACAATTCCTGTTATTCACACAAAAACTCAGGTCCTACTAGGATCTAGTTCACCCTAGCTACCCTTACCAGCCTACCCCAATCCAAGTCCCACAGTCTTAATCAATCATCATTTCCATGAAAATATCAGAGTTTACAATAATCTGTTTGCTTTTGTATCGCTGCGGAGGTTGGTGAGCAAAGAGATTCCAAAAGTAATAAAGATTCTAAGAAATAAGTTTTAAATTTATTTTGGCAATATTGACACAATAAAGTAGGGCGAGGGAGTGTATAGAGTAGGCCACAATAATTTCAGTCTACGGATAGTGATTGGTTATGGTGTTACATCAATAATACACTCAGGGTATTCAGTTATAAAATAAATAGTTGTTTTTAACAAAGTTAACGTCAATAGACCTTTATTATATTTTGTTCATATTGTATTTTATAACAGTACAAAAGCAAATACATTTAACAAATTCGAAGGGCAGTGGAATGTAGTAATGGTGCCCTTCCATCACCACTGCCCTTTAAGAGGCGGTGAAATGTATTAATACATGGGATTTAACAATCCATAGCGATGCAAATGTAGGTTAATTTAACTTTTAACAAATTAAATTCCAACAGAAATTGTTTAATAATCAAAAATTGTTTTTTTTTAGAAATTTTAACGATTTATATCTCCACATACATTTCTTTACAGTACTTTCATATTGATATACTTTTTATAATTTAAAAAATAAATTTTTACCCAAAAATCCATACGAATAAATTATAGCACCATTACAAACTTAAAGTAACAAAGTTAAGAGAAAATAATATACAACTAGACACGTTAAAACAAAACAATAAGGGGGAAGCAGGACATCATTTTATTTTTTAACAATACATTTTGATATGGTGAGGTAAAGAATAAGTAGGTAATAAACGCATATATATATATATTTTCATTTAAATTGTTTTTTTTTTTTTTTTTATTTTATACGACTACGTATACCTACAAATTAGTTACAGCTAAAATTAAGCCTTAATGGTGAACTAATCTAACCTACAATGACTTAATATTAATTAAGGCCACCACAAAAATTCGTGACACCATTTTTATTCTGGTGCGCAATCAACTCGTTCAATAATTTTCTAAAAGCTAAATACTTTTTGATTATTTATTCCGTAAATTTACTATACATATTTTTATAATTTACAAACGAGAAAGACTTTTTTATTTATAAAAATAAAATGTTCGCTTGACACAAGTAGTGTACACTTATTTTTGGGTTTAGTTTACTGTATATTTTGTTTATTAATTTATTTAATAAACAAAATTCATTTAACAATCAAGCCTATAAGACACTATACCAGGCGTTATGAACCTAATGAAAAAGGCGTTCATCGTTTAGATATAATAAAAGGAAATAACAAAAATCGACGCACGATAAACACAAGCGAGTTAATAAGCGATAAAATGTGTATATCTGTATCCAAGTGTTACGAAATATATTAAAATCTATTTAAATTACCAATAAAATCAAATTGAACCGACGATATTAGTACCTACGATATTAACACTGTTAATTTGTCAATTACATTCTAAAATGTTAACATTTATAAATATATATTCTTTATTTAACAAAAACAATCGAGCAGACGTGGCCCCTGACTTTGTTCATCTTATTTTGTACCAAAGTGGATTTTCAACGCGCGACTATCTAAACTACGGTCTACACTAGTTGGTACAATGATAAAAGAAACGTACGTTAGTTGCGGATATTTTTAACGAAGCAAGAAAGGCTGTTTCACTGTGTATGTACATTCAGATAGTTGACCGTCCTATATCTACCTACTTTATATCTTAATATTTAGTAAGCATTGTTCTACTTTGATGGTTAATCGTTTGATTCGGTTAAACACGCAAAAATCTCGGTTAATAGAGGTCATGGTACTTTTTTTCTGTTTACCCGGATAATAACTTGTGATAAGGCAATATACACGTGTTAGTAAGAAATAAAACTGTACATCTCTCTCTCTCTGTCTAACTAACTTACTTTTAGAGAGAGCAAAGTATCACGGCACGTAAATGGCAACAATCTGGTCACGGCAGGTTAAAACATAATTTCATTGTTTCAACTAATGAACCGACATGTAACGGAGACTTATTTTAATAAGAAAAAAATTTACAAATTATATTTTGTGTGTTTTTTTTTTAATACAACGCGTCCTCAATTTCATACGTCTTAGTTTGTTCGGCTCCTGAAAAAAAATAAAAATAAAAGTCCGATAGTAAAATTGCCGTGTTTGTTCGTATTTTTACGAATTGTTAGAAACAATTCTAGTTTGTTCGTTCGATTTTATAATCAATAAATTTGATCTTGTCAATAATACAGTTAAGAGTTATACATTTTGGTAAAACTTAAGTTCTATAATGAAACTGAGGCAATGTGAGTGATCTACAACAGCTTCTGTTTAGCACAATCTGGGCAGATGATGTCGTCGGCGTCGGTGATGAAGCCTCGTCCGACGAGCGATGTTTTGCACGAAGCGCAGATGAAACAATCATTGTGCCAGTGGCGATCTTCAAAAGAGATAAATCGAGTGCCGCCAATACCTAAGTAACAGAAAATTAAGCGGTTTACTTAAATTACTCTATTTGATACTTAAATGCTAAGGTGGAGTTATACTACATGTTTTCTTGATGAGTTTGTGAAAAGCAGAATAACTATAATATTGAAGGACATTTTGTTTAAAAAAGGGATGAAAATCAACATTACCACACAATTACCAACTTTTAAAAGTAAAAGTTTCCGATGTACGACTATATAGTTTAAAAATAAATATTAAGCTTGACTTGTGAGAAGATATATTGGTAGAATAAAACTTGAACACAGAGTCTCACAAATAATAGGTTTTGAGTTATAATTTGATTATTGCAGCTCGTGCATCACTGAAGATGGCCACTTTGTCGTTGAAACCCGTTTGAGTTAATAAACGTTTTAGTTGTGAGATTGTGTGTTCAAGTTCTATTCCATCAATACAACTATAGTGCTATTGCAGGAGGATATTTAATAATTCAAACCCTAACGCTTTACGCACCAGAAGAATTAGTCGGTCATATTTTCTGGAATGATTTTTATCGGAGCCAAATAAGGAATGGTAAGTATCCTTTTACTTTCTCACTATACTATAGTATAGAGAAAGTATAGTGATCGCAAAAAAATCGATGTTGAGATTTTTGTAAAAATTTCCGTTTTGGGACCCCCTACGTCCAAAAAAGTGGTTTATACAAATTGTCTGTCTGTATGTATGTATGTCTGTGTGTGTGTATGTCTGTATATACAAAGCTAGAGCGAAAACTATTCGATCGATTTCAAACAAATTTGCACCAGACATATCAAGTAGGCCTGTATAGATGCACGAAAAACGGTTTTGAATTTTTTTTAAAACAACCCCCTTTTTGGCAAAAAAACCCCCAAAATATCAGTTATTATTTTTTTATACAAAAAAGGGCTCTAGTGATTGTGATAAAATTTGGCTTATTTGTAGCCTTTAATGTACCCTACCATATGCAACACACCGTATCTTTCTAGAAATTTTTGTTTAGCTAATAATAATAATAATAACTGATTTTTGGGAGTTTTTTTCCATAAAGGGGGTTGTTTTTCAAAACCGTTTTTCATGCATCTATACAGACCTAATTGACGTGTTTGGTGCAAATTTGTTTGAAATCGATGGAATAGTTTTCTCTCTAGATAATAATAATAATTAGTTAATCTCCTACTAATAAATCACCTCTCCTACCCCACCTACAATTATGAAGTCTCAGTGAATCTGTTTAATAATTTAAATATTTTTAAAATTAATTTACCAACCTTCAAATGGTCCTGTTAATTTCCCCTCTACTACTGCTGGGTCTAACTAGTTTCGACACATACCTCTGTCATTGTCGAAGACAAACATTTAAAATGATGAACACATGATACAAAACACTACACAACATATAAAGTATAAATACGTAATTTCACCATTAAAGGGTCGTTAAATGATTAAAATGGGACATAGCTTTCTACTCAAGTACTTGAGGGTGGGACATAGCTTTCCACACAAGTACTTGCGGGTCATCTCAAATGCGAACTCTTCGAGACCACCCTCAAGTACTTGTGT
>JAGFPH010010045.1:0-11430 GCA_018207615.1 Philaenus spumarius
AAAATTACTCTTAAAAATTTATTAAGTTCCTATAATGAGGGAGAAAGTATGTGTCAGTTTCCTGATACCGTTTATTTTATCTTATCTTCAGTTAAAAGTTCAAATCCTGTCCCTTTTTCGAGTTTTGTCCAAAGGTAATTTCTCAGTATTCTGAAGTGATTTGAGTGATGCAGTGCATTTTTATTTAGTAAGAATAACTGATTTCATTATTTTTTTTAAATTACCATGGATGTACACCGTCGTTTAACTACTGCTGAAGCGGTCAGAGCTAGAAATTTGGTTCGACAAGGGCGTTCGCAAAGTGAAATGGCTAGGATTTTCGGAATGCACCGTTCCACAATTGGAAGAGCTGTAGGCGGTTTCAAGAGACTGGACGAGATGACAGAAGACCAGTTCAAGTCAGGCCAAGAGTAACTGACAGAAATGATGATTGTTTTCCAACATTAAACGCACTTGGCAGGAGGACGGTTACCAGTTCGCAGCTACAAGGTTTGATCAGGCAGATGCGCAATGTGAATATTTCGAGCCGTACCATCCGTAGACGTTTCGCAGAAGTGAATTTTGAGCAGTAGGACGGCCTGCTACAGGTCCTCTTTTCACTGCACGTCAACGTGCTTTGAGGCTTAGATCTGCCCGGAATCATATCCTGTGGATGATTGGAAGAATGTTCTCTTCTCAGATGAGACTAGAGTAAGTATAGCTTCACCAGATGGGCGCGAACGTGTATGGAGAAGGCGTCTCGAAAGATTTGCACAAGCCTGCTTCTCACCCTGGGTGCCTTTTGGTGGAGGCTCGGTGATGTTCTGGGGTGGTATACAGTACGACGCTCGTACAGAACTCGTGGTACTTCGTAGACCGGCTCTGACAGCACAAAGATATATGGAAGATATACTGCAAGATCATGTTGTTCCGTTTGTGTGACCAAATTTCAAACTGATGCATGATAATGCTCGACCACATACCGCAGCCGCTGTACGTGGTTACCTTATGGAGGTCGGCATAAGTTCAATCGATTGGCCACCCAAGAGTCCAGACCTCAACCCTATTGAACACGTGTGGGACAGTGTAAAGATCGAATCAGGAGAAGAAACAACCCTGCAACCACTCTCGCAGCCCTTATAGCCGCAGTGATAGATGAGAGGGAGGCAACACCGCAAGAAGAGATTCAACACCTCATCAGTAGTATGAGGAGAAAGCTGCAAAAAGTAATCCGAGCAAGAGGAGGAAATACCAGATACTAGGAAATTGGTAATAAACCAAATAAATTAAATGTATCAATTTTTCTTTCAATTAAAAACTAGAAGTTTATCGGCTTTTTTAGCTTTTCTTTTTTTCACCAAAATAAAATATGATACCCTCTAAAGTCTTAATATTTTTTTGCTTTCTTAATCTAAGATAAGGAACAAATAATTAAAATTGGTTTTAGTGTTTTTATTTACTTTTAAACTAATCAATTTAAGGGGGCGCTACCCTGTCCGCCATATTGAATCTGATTCCCATAAGAGCAATGCTACAGAATAAGTCATTCTTTCCCGTTAATTCGTGGAATAAATTTAAACATTTGGTTTCATTTTGAAGTACTGTCATATGCGGATATTGATTGATGAATACATTTTCAAAAACCGTTTGATTGTTTCATAAACGTATAATATATAAATAGTAAAAAATAGTAAACTTCATTAATTTTTTACTCAGTTGCAAAAAGAGATATTGCAAAAACCCTTAGCAATCAACACTCACAATCTATTTTTATTTAAGAAAAAAAATACAGCTTTCGTTTTTTGACAAAAACAACACAAAAATATGCTTAATAGTGAAGGTATGTTTTGGTTATTTAACATTGAAATTGGTACCCAACTTCGCCGTTTCGAATGTAGGGAGCCGAGCCTTAAGATAAACATGGTTGTTGCGAAATTTTTGTCCAGGAGTGTAGTATAAAATTACCCGCTTCAAATCCACGGCCGGCCACAACGTCGAGAGGTCGAAGAGAGTCTTTGTTCACTGCGGGCGGGACGAAGCACCGCGTGAGCCGAAGCTAAGGCTGAGATTCAAATTCTGCTAATATATTTTGTACACAAGGGCCGCTAAAGCGCCTTCGTGAGTAGACCGATTTCCCAAATAGTTGGTGGAAACCCTAAAACATATACAGTTAATTTTGGAAAATCGCTCAACTAACGTCAGCGGTTCAGCTGCGCGGTCGGATTATTTAAAGATCGTTTTACAGAAATGCCTTCGTTTATCGACTTTACACATAATTTTAAAACATTTATATTATTTAAATTTTTTGTTAATAAATTCAACCGTTTTCATGTAAGATGGACACTTGGAAATATCCCACTGAATATAGATCGATGCAAATGCTCGTATTATTTATGAAAGAAATTAGTTAGAATAAACCATTTCCATTTTAGACTAAACACTCACCTAACCAGTCTAGGACGATAGTTTCCAGTTCCGTGCACGCAGGACTTGCAGCCTGTAACACACAGTCACTGTTGTAATTCCCTTAGATAACCCTGATTTAGATGAATCGTTTATTTGTTAACCCTTAAGAGGGGTTTCCATTTTTCACATTAATGAGACAGGTGCTGCACCAATCTTAAAGCCTCGTCCACACTTGCAGACTGTGTATGCAGACAATCGGCCGACACAGTTTGCGATTCGAGTCTCCGTCTTGTTTTGCGTCCACACTAGAAAGCCAGTGTTTGACGACATGGTGACTGAAGAGGCCGTGGTTTTAGCTTGTGCGTGCTTTATCTTTGTAAATCATGTGGCTGATTTATTATTAAATAATAATAACAACGCGTTTGGTCATTAAACGTATGTATGTGAGAATTAGCGTATTGTTATTATTATTATTTTTTAAATCTCTCTTTATGTATAAACAAACACAATATTTTGTTAGTTATATTGTTCAAACAATAGTTTTTCACTAAAAATTAAATATTAATATATGTTCTGTAATATGAAAAAGGTCACTTTAGGGACTAATATTGAAATATACTATTCTTAATTTCAAATAAAAAGTAAAGGGGTAAAAATACGTATTACTTACTCTCACAACTTTATTGATATAATAAGAATAACAAAATTGTTATGTTATGTTCTTTACAAAAGTATAAAATGTACCAAATATCACTTTACAGTATAAGTACTGTATTTTGATAGTCGGCCGACAGTCTGCGTGTTTTCCGTTCGTTTAGAAAACAGAAAACATTGTCTTTTGTCTCCAGAAACACACAGACTGTCGGCGGACAGTCGGCAGACTAGCTGAAGACGTCTCCGGAGACAAGAGAAAACACCGGAGAGACAGTCGGCCGATAATGTTTCCGCAGACAAGTCTGCAAGTGTGGACGGGGCTTAAGGGGGCACTAAACCTTAATATTGATAAAAATGACAAAAAATTAAAAAACACAATGTTCACCTAGTTTTGTTCCCTGTGGTTTTCTGAACAATTTGATATATAATAAGTGTAGATAATGTGCCTATAATCTATATCTATATGTGTGTTTATTTATCTAAAAACTAAACGCTTACACATATTTCAGGCATACAGCTGTATATTCTCCAAATAACTTAGTCTTTTTCTAGGCCGTTTTTCGAAAGTTTTGTTTCTCACGTTTTCATTTACTGTGGCAGACATAACTCAAGTTGTATTTGAGATAGCCTCATAATTTTTTTTTAATTTTGAAGAGGACATTTCATTGTACAACCTGTAGTATGGATATACTTTAGTTCCTGTAATAAAGATTTTAAGAAATGATTTAAAAAAGATCTTACTAAATTTTTTTATAAAAAAATAACATATTTTTTACAGAACTATTTTATATAATTTAATATCCATACTACAGGTTGTAGAATGGAATGCCCTTTTTAAAATAAAAAAAATATGAGGCTATCTCAAATACAACTTGAGTTATGTCTGCCACAGCGAAGCCTAGTTAAATCCATAAAAATTAAATCCCCCACGGGGAGGGGGGGGGGAAAACTTATTGAAAAGTCACTATATAACCAACACTCATATATAAAACAAAAAATAATTAGGTTTGCTTTAAAAATAAACAAAAATTGTTTTATGATGGAGTGTCCTCTTAACAAGTTTAATTCGGATTTAGGTAATTGAGTAGTCCACATTTTCAGAAATATGTAAAACATTCTTTGGAGTTAATTTTTTCTGAATCATAATCAATGTATGTGCAATGTTTCTGTAACTTAAAATGAATACACATCTAATTGTATGTAGAAAAATTGAAAGATCTGATCTTCTTGGTTCCGCCGTTTCGGATTGGGGTATACAGAGAGGGGACGACTTTACACCAATTTTCTATTCTCAACGAGGGCTTTAAAATGAGATATCACAAGATAAGTGATATTATTTAAAAATTTTGACATGCACCCTTCCCTTTAACCGAATAAGGATAAAATTTATTCATACCCCTAAAAAGTGCAGAATTTGCCCACTATAACTTCTTATCATTTTATTATCTAGAGAGAAAACTATTCGATCGATTTCGAACAAATTTGCACCAAACACGTCAATAATTAGGCATGTATAGATGCACGAAAAAAGCTTTTGAAAATTTGGAAAAACAACCCACTTTTCGGCCAAAAAAACCCCAAAAATCAGTTATTATTATTATTATTAGCTAAACGAGAATTTTTAGAAACATGCGGTTTTTTGCATATAGCAGGGGCTACAAATAAGCAAAATTTTATCAAAATCGCTATAGCCGTTTTTTTATACAAAAATAATAACTGATTTTTGGGGGGTTTTTGGCCATAAAGGGGGTTGTTTTTATCAACATTTTCAAAATCTTTTTTCGTGCATCTATGCAGGCCTTTGACTAATTGACACGTCTGGTGAAAATTTGTTCGAAATCGATCGAATAGTTTTCTCTCTAGCTTTGTATACATACAGATATACAGGCATACAGACAGACATACAGACAGACATTTTGTAAAAACTACTTTTTTTGGACTCATGGGGGTCCCAAAACGGATATTTCCACAAAAATCTCAACATCGATTTTTTTTGCGATCACTGTACTTTCTCTATACTATTGTGTAGTGAGAAAGTAAAATATACAACGCTAGCCTTTACATTATACTTCTGAGCAGATGACATAACTTTTAGGATAAACATGGCGGCCGCTTTCATATGGCCGCACTGTATCTATCTAGTCACTGTACTACTCGAATGTTTAGCCTGCACTCTGGTGGTTATCACATCAACTTGCTGCTCGCGGAGGAATACTAGAAAAATAATATATCCGTTAATTTTGAATGTGTGAGAGAAAGCTGTGTTTAATAACACATTCTCACATACATTGTCACGCATTGAAGTCATTTTCAGTCAGGTTTACGTCCGCAACACTCTAGCTTCTGCCTTTATAAAGCTGCCCTATATTTGCTAGCGGAGGAATGAAACACACACAAACTCAATGCTAGTAGAGTATAGCTCTGCGACTTGGAGATCTGCGGTCAACAGAAATATTGTTTCACTCCTGCCGGCTGGTTTCTAGAAGTTCACGTTATTTAACTTAAAAGGACAAATACTTACCCAAGAGAATCCGATACATCCTATGATATCAGAGAGCATGTCACCGAGGATCGAAGGGTAGGAGTTTCCTGAAGGGAAGTAAGCGTGGAACCGTGGGTGCTGCCAGTGCGTCACCTGAAAAGATAATGTCTACTTTAAGTCACTTTCTAATAATATTCCTTTTTTTCCTTCTCCACAAAAAAAACAAAAGTCCATTAATTTATCAGTTGAATTACCTAAATTCCTTACAGAGTTATCCAAAAGCACTTTCACTGACGCGGTTCTACCCTCGACGTTTTTTGTAGATTTGTGACGCTTCAAACAGCCGACGCTGACGCCAGCCGAAAAAGTAGATTTTTATTTTTTATTTGTTTTTTTTCTCCCGGACTGGTTTACATACAAACTGTGGTTCTTTGCTTTTTATGACAAACTAGTAAGCCCCCGTGAAAAATCACAGGCAGAGTAATTGGATACACATCAGAAATACATCGTTTAAAAAAAAATACTATTTAAAAACAACAGACTTTATCTAAGCCTACCTAACTATGCTGACGGGAATTTTTAACTCGGTAAATGTGTACAATTATAAGGATTATAAAACAGTAGGCTTATTTGTTAAAATTTTGTATTTATATACGTTATTATTTGTTTATATAAAAATATTATCTTTTAATTGCTTTTTATTTCATATTGATTGATCAAATGATTTAGAAGTTATGAATTTTTTATATAAATAGTGAATTATTAATAGTGAAGAAATTAATAATCGAATATGTTTATATGTTATACGAGGATGTACGAATGTTTCCGAAGCTAAACGAATATGTATATCTTCTTTAAATTTGTGTAAACGAATGTATTGATGATAAAAGGTTGTATTTATACACAGTTTATAACCTCAAAGCAAATTTTATAACGTATTATAGCGTGCATTAGTTCTATAACTCATCATTAATAAAAATCAACTTCACAAGAAATTATAATGATTGAATTTGTAAACATAACTTCGAAGTATAATCTACGCTGGGTTTTGTTTGAGTATTACAGATGCTGGGTGAAATCAGCTGTTATATGATATGTTACTCACGTACGTACGTACAATCGCTTTCATAGGTGTTGATGAAAACCAAAACAAGGCATAGAAAAAAAGTAAACTTTTTGGAAGAAATTTTTATTGTACAACTTCTAGGTCCACGTTCAGTTATTGAATTCATTGGCTTATCATAATGTTTTGTGTGTTCTTGGCAATTACCCATTTTTTGTTTTGTGGTTTTTGACGACAACTCAGTTATTTCTCAAGGCACTGAAAATCCATTTTGCTTGTCATTAATAGATATTTACGTTACAAGTGGTGAAACTGGTTCATTACATCATTCACAGGGTTGTTTGTACAATTTCCAGAGTGATGTAAATAAGCAGTTATCATGTGTTCTATAACTGTACAGTGAATAAAATCAACACGAAATTTTAACTGGTAGACTATAATTATTAGCGAATTTCAGTATTAATAATGAGCTATTGCAGTGGCCCTTATGGTGAGACCCAATGTCAGGAGTAGCAAATGAGCACCAATCATGGTCCACAGAACACGTTTTGGGTGTCATTAAAAATCATATATACATATGTAAATATGTGTTCGCACTCTAGCGGTCGCATTTTAAGTCCGATTAGGTTCAAATTTGGTGCACATGTTGGTTGTTTACGTCGCTCGGAAGAGTTCATTAGCCAAAAAAATCCAACTACCGGAAGGACGTTTTTTGACCGGAAGTAACTATTTTTTGAGATTTTTCATACGAGAATGATTTTTTTAAAGATTTTTTCTGTAAATATAAATGTAGGATGTTATTCTGCACATTTCGTTTTTACGCGACCTTATAGTTCGCTTGGTTCAACCAAAATCAGTCAAAACGTAAAAGTACCCGGTTCAAAGCCATGTTGTGGATTTTACCGTGGGATTGGCGTGCGAAGCACGCAAATCATTATGCGTTTAAGTTACTCCCATTACGGGGGTTGGCGTGCGAAGCACGCAATGCTTTGTGTATTGAAGATCCTTCCAATATGCGGAATGGCGCGAGAACCATTTTGCAGCTAATCAGCACCGTCGTGAATAGACCTATTTCCCAAATTGTTGGTTGAAACCCTAAAACATGCCTATAAACTTAATTTTGGAAATTTGCTCAACTTTCGTCAGCGGTTCGTTCAGCTGCGTGGTCGGATTATTTTATAATTAAACAAACATTGCCCTAATATGATTAATCAAACATTGGAATTAGCTGAAACATGTTTTACTTGGTATACATAATTATTGAATACGAAGTTTTTGTATTTCCCAAAGTTTACATTTGTAAATATATATGTATACTTATACGGATTTTTATAATATGGACATAAGCAACTTACATTTGTTAGTTGAATTCAGAAGTCACGTTAATCTGTGAAACAGTGTTACTTAATACAATTGTATTCAGTAGTAATGAAATTAATCTGCTGCAACAAACAATCAGCTGATCTAAGCATTTCAAACAAGCATCTGTTTGAAGCGAGATGTAATAGTAGACTAACTTATGGACTCTTTAGGACAGTTTAATATATGGGGTTAGGTAAAGAATTTTTTTTTACTTATAACATTATCGAAAAATGTACGGTTTTCGAGATACAATTGATTTAAAAAGTGTTAAACGGTCGTCATTTTTAATATTTACGTAGTAAAATTTTGGACCTTAATATACTGACAAAAAATAGTAAAAACAATGCGTATTTAAACTTATAATCTTACTAATTTCTAAAGCTACCATTAATCTTCTGGAAGAATTGTTTCCGGGCTTATGTTTATACGGAGTGTACAAAACGTCCCGCACTGGTTTAATATTTCGTATATAAAGAAAATTTAAAGGTAGATGTGATTGAGGAACCTACTTATGTAAAAATACTATTTTATTAAGATTTCAAAAAAATTATCCGCCATCTTGGATCCGCCATTTTGAAAATTTAACTTTTTTTTTTAAACGGGAAGGTGGTCATGTGATAAATTATTTCGATGTGGAATTTCAAGAGAAACACATCCATGAAATTTGCACAGCCATATCTTTAACCGATTAAAAATGACGGCCAAAAAACAACGAAATCGTGTTTTCCGATTTTGCCCCATTTTGCTGTACTAATTTTGTTTTTTTGTTTTTTAATACTAATTATTATTCTTTTGGGGTTTAGAATGAAATGAGCTTTCAAACGATGTGCCACACAACAATATTTGGGGGTATTTAAAATTTTTGAGTTACACCCATTTTTATTTCTCAAAATTTATTTCGAATGGTTCAACCAAATATCGTTGTGTGGCATATCGTTTGAAATGATATTTAATTCTGAATCCAAAAAGAATAATAATTAAAATAAATAGTACATGGTACAAATAGTACAAAATGGGGTAAAATCGGAAAACACGATTCCGTTGTTTTTTGGCCGCCCTTTTTAATAGGTTAACGATATGGATGTGCAAATTTCACCGTTGGTTTTCTCTTGAAATTCTACATCGAAATGATGTATCACATGACCACCTTCCCCATTAAAAAAAAAACAAAGTTACATTCAAAATGGCGGATCCAAGATGGCGGATACATTTTTTGAAATCTTAATAAAATAGTACTTTTACATAGAGTAGGTTCTTCAATCACATCTACCTTGAAATTTTCTTTACATAAGAAATATTAAACCAGTGCGGGACTTTTTGTACACCCCGTATAAACATGTTTGCTTATTTTTAGATCTCAGTCAACCCTCGAAGTTATACCAATAGACCACCTTAGAGTGGGCTCGAACATGGTATCTTATGAGATTACGTTTTTTGCACTGAGTTGCGACATATGACGTCATCATATGTCACAAGTCAGTGCAAAATACGTAGTCCTATAAGAGCCCATTATGGGACAACTCGCGGGTGTTCTACTTATGCCGGTTATTCTTGGCTTACCCTGTATATTAATTAGTGTTAAGGGTGTATGAACAAAAAAATTTATTTCCTTTTTTTTGGAAAATTTAAAGTTCATTTAGTCAAAACCAAATGTGGCATTTAAAAAATCGCAAAAAATAAATTGCGGCCTATGTGAGACCTTAAAGTGTACATTTTTAGCATTCTTCATGCAAACTACAAATGGAAACGAAAAACACCATAGCAATGAAACTTTAGTACAATTTTCTTTAAAATATGCTCTTTCCAGTGATCTATTTTTAATACAAAAATATACATATATTTTCTTTACAAAATACCTTTTTTTATTGCATTGTACAGTGTTTTTCAGTTTTAAATTTAGATTAGCATAAGTGGGTTTTAATTCCCTACCAAATGCCTTTTTTGTTTCTCATTATATGTATCCGTTTAGAAACGTAGTTTGTTTGAACAAGTCAATGTTTATAAGTGCGCTCGTGCGCAAACACAGCGCGTGCGTGGAGAGAAGAGGGGGGAGTGACCTGGTGGTAGAGTGGGGGAAGAGAGAGACTACATTGCAAGTTTCACTACACTCAGCGCTACGAGTGTCGAACTCCCTAACTATTTTCTCCAACGGTAGAGGCATTCAATAACCCTTAACTAATTAATGCTAAATTCTGCTTACCCCTGGCATTATTTTATTTTCTACGTCAGCCATGATATCGTCCCATGACTCCGGCTTGGCAGGCGCCTCCTTTGGTATAAGTTTCCTCAAGTATCCTGGCTCTACGGAGGGCGTGACGCGGCGTGAATGCAACGTATCCATGTATTTACACATATAGTCAACCATTTCTTTTCCTCTCTTACTAAACTCCTTGGTGTCCATTACTAGTCTGGAAACACAATGGTAAGACGTATGATGATAAAACAAAATCAACGATAACCATAGGCCTACTATGGAAATTAATAATTATGTATAGTAATTAATTCAAGGTGTACATCAAGGGTCTCAAATATCATACCAGTATACTGTAGTTTTGAATTACGAGCATAATGTCGTTTTGGGACTAGCCGGCGAGTGACATATATACGGCACAGACTCCATCCCGTTAGCAATTTCGATTGGTTCTAACGGACAAGTGTCAAGGAGATAGCCAATGAACGAGCTTTGCGTTACATATTGTTTCGACCACGTTAAATGTATATTAGTGACATCTTGCGGAGAGTATGTAAGTTAAGAGCAGGAAGTGCCAAAAATACAGTAGGTCTGCGTCATCTTGTGGGAGCGGCTGAATTACGCAAAACCGTCAATTCTGGGTTAGTCGAAGTATACAACTCCATCTTGTAGCGAGTACACTTTAAAACATACTATCATTTGTCAAAAGTCTGTGCAATACAGTCTCAAATTCCTAGTTAAAATGATCAGTTTATACACTCACAATATATATTATTTGTCTTAAGTCAGTGCAATACAGTAGCGAATTCAAAGCTAATATGATTTCCTCACGCACTATAACACATTGTTATATACTTTATCACACATTGTATTATCATCCGTCGGACGTCGGTGCATATTACGTCACTATATAATCAAGACAATTTGATTTTCTTATACACTATAACATATTGTTACATACTTTATCACAAATTATATTATCATTCGTCGGACGTCAGTGCATATTACGTCACAATCAAGATATTTTATTTGACGTAAATCAGTGCAATACAGTAGCGAATTCCTAGCTAATATGATGCACACTATAACACATTTTTACATACTTTATCACACATTATATTATCATCCGTCGGAAGTTGGTGCATATTACGTCACTATAAACAAGACAATTTGATTTTCTTATATACTATAACATATTGTTACACACTTTATCACACATTATATTATCATCCGTCGGAAGTTGGTACATATTACGTCACCATAACCAAGATATTCTATTTGTCGTAAGTCAGT
>JAGFPH010010045.1:22207-42739 GCA_018207615.1 Philaenus spumarius
GTAAGTTTAGTAACAACCCTCAAAACCATTCCATAAAATGAGTAAATGGTACAAAGAACCTCAAAACACACTATAAAATGAGTAAATTTAGTAACAAATCCTCAAAACTCACTCCATAAAATGAGTAAATTCCGCAAAGAACCTCGAAACACACTAGAATTATAAATTTAATAACTAACCCTCAAAACCCACTCTATAAAATGAGAAAATTTAGTAGCAAACCCTCAAAACCACTCCATAAAATGAGTAAATTTCGCAAAGAACCTCAAAACACATTATAAAAAGTGTAAATATAGTAACAAACCCTCAAAATCCACTCTATAAAATGAGTAAATGTATTAGAAAACCCTCAAAACTTACTCCATAAAATAAGTAAATTTCGAAGAGGACCTCAAATCACACTATAAAATGAGTAAATTTAGTAACAAACCCTCAAAACTCATTCCATAACATGAGTAAATTATCAAAGAACCTCAAAACCCACTCTATAAAATGAGTAAAGTATTAGCAAACCCTCAAAACTTACTCCATAAAATAAGTAAATTTCGGAAAGAACCTCAAATCACACTATAAATTGAGTAAATTTAGTAACAAATCCTCATGACTCACTCCACAAAATGAGTAAATGTCGCAAAGAACGTCAAAACACACTATAAAATGAGTAAATTTATTAAGACATCTTCAAAGTTATTAAGTTATTTCTATAAAATGAGTAAATTTCGCAAAGAACCTTCAAAGTCCACTCTATGAAATTAGCAAATTTTTAGTAACATTAATTAAGTAAATTTGAATGCGTAGATTAATATGTTTCTCCCATGTTAATGTATTAATCAAGTAAACCTTCTAAAGCCTTTAACAACAATATGACTTGTTTTTTTTTTACTTACTGTACAATGAGTCCCGGGATAACTTCATGAAACATTCTGTATACACAATAAGCAATAGATACCTTCTGTGATTGTAGACCTTAATGATAATCATTTTTGAAGGTGTTTAACTAATGGTAATGCTTGCGAAACAGTCACCTAACGCCTGCAAATAAATGTACGGCAAAGCGCAACAGTTGGTAGTACTGCGGGTTGCGTTCAAGTATTGAAGGCGCCTTTAGAAGGTAATCCATTGAACATAAAATTTGTTTGTGTTTAAAGGCGAAAAACCTGGGTGGTTATCATCGCCTGTCATTGAAAATGTAAATCACTAAATGTAACCACTTTAAAACTTTGTAATTTTGTCATCTTGTTGTCCATAAATATTTTAAAACTGAACGAAATCACAAAGTTTAAAGATGAACACACTTATACAGGTTTAATAATTACTTACCTTTGGTTGTTAGATATTTTTGGCTGACGAACTCGTCCTATCGTCTTATAAAACTAACTATCCGATTGACTTTCGATACACGTTTGTTTGGTATATTGTAAAGTAAAACTTATTCTCGCACACAATTTCTTTTACAAAATGAAATATTCAAAGCCAGTTACAATAAACAAGTAACCAGCCGTTTTTATAAACTTACTAGTGGACCCGGCAAAGCTTCGCTATTGCTTGATTTAATTTTAAGAGTAGTTATCCCAATTCATCTCTTTGACTCAAGTAATCGAATTGCAAAAGTTTTTTATATCGATTAAGAATATTATTAAATAATTTTCGCTTTATAGTTTGTAGGAATTTAATACAATTTGATTTAATTTTTAACTACTAAGCCCAAGTGAAAAATCACAGGATGGTTAGTTAGATACTTATCAAAAATACATCGTTTAAAAAATAAACTATTAAAAAAACAACATTAAGGGTCTGCTCCAGTAAACGAGAAAGCAACCGGAAACGAAAACGCTTCTCACTATATCCCTATCTAAACAGTGCAATTTGTAGCTGAACGCTTTGACATTGCCTCATTTCAAACCATTTTATAAGTCTCAACACCATTGAGTGTTGAAAAAAAACTGAACATTCTTTATAAAATTTCGGATCCGGCTTGCAAATTATTTTTCATTATTATTTTTTTATTGTGTTAGGGAAAAAATTCAAACTTTGTAATTAGAAAATGACAATTACATAATAAATAATCAAAAGCATTAAAAAAAACTAAATTGCAAGACGGATACGTATTGTGACTGTGCTTAAAATGAGACCTTGCAAACAATTTTATGATAAAAAATAAACGAAACGGTTTGAAATTTAACATTGCTCTTATGGGATACAAATCCAAGATGGCCGCCACTACAGCATACCCTTAAGGACTACTTATCTAGGCCTACATAACTATGCTGACGGAGATTTTTAACTCGGGAAATGTGTACAATTATAAGGACTAGCTGACCCGTGCGAATATTTCGCAAGTTCGGAGTAGGCCTACATTTACCTGATTTAACACGTTGATTTAATTCAGTTAATTAAGTTTATTTATTTACATTGGTTTATAAATAACAGTTTCCCTATACAATCTTACAGTGTAAACAATCTAACTAACAGCTGACATGCTAGTTAAACAGATGGTTAGTAGATGGCGCCTTTCATTAGGAACATACAGAGTATAATATAAAAGTTTTTTAAATCAATTTTTGTTATTAAAACATGAATTTTAAGCTGTTTGTCTATTTTTCCCGTGTAGTGGTTAAGGAAAGCTTTAAAATGATGCCTCATTCATGTAATTTGATGATGTATTAAGGAAGTTATGGCGTACCGACAAAAAAATAGTCTTGAGAAATAATATATGCGATTATAAAACTGTAGGCTTATTTTGTTAATCATTTTTATTTACATAGTCTACGTTGTTATATATTTAAAGAAAGATAAAAGTACTATCTTTTAATCGCTTTCTATTTCATATTGATAGATCAAATGATTTAGAAGTTATTAATATTATAGTAAAGAAATTAATAATAGAATATGTTTATGTTATACGAAGTTGTACGAATGTTTCCGAAGTTCTGAAGTTCAAAGAATAGTTAAATCTTTTCTTTAAATTTTTATAAAAAAATCTATTGATGATAAAAGGTTGTATTTATATATAGTTTATAGACTCAAACCAAATATTATAGCATACATTAGTTATTTAGCTCATATTTAAAAAAAGCTACTTCACAAAGACATTATAATGATTAAGGATGTAAACATAACGTAAAACTATAATATACACTGGGTTTACAGATGATGGATGAAATCAGCTGTTATATTAAATGTTACTCACGTACGTACGCTCGTACACTCGCTTTTATAGGAGTTGACTAGTGGACCTGGCAATGTTTCGTTGTTGATTGATTTAATTTTAAGAGTGGTTATCACATTTCATCCCTTTGACTTGAGTAATCGATTTGCATATGTTTTTACTTTCTCCACCCTATAGCCTACGTAGTATATGGAGAAAGTATTGTTTTCGTAAAAATGTTCGAATTTGAATTTTCAGTTGAATTATCTGTTTTGGTGCTCCCAGAACCCCAAAAAATTGTTTAGTGCAATTATCTGTGTTGGTGCTCCCTGAACCCAAAAATATTTTTAGTGGATTTTTTGTTTTGGTGCTCCCTGAACCCAAAAAAGTGTTTTTAGAGTGGTGTCTGTTTGTCAGTCTGTCTGTATGTATACACGACCAGAGAGGACACTATTGGTCCGATTTTCATGAAATTTGGTATGTAGGTACTAAACCCTAATATCTCCAGGCGTTTTTTTCATTTTTTGGAATTTTTAATTTTTAAGGGTAATTTACCCCTAAAAACCCATAAAAAACGACAAAAATGCAAATTTCTCAAAAACGGCTCTAACGATTTTGATCAAATTTTCAGTATTTATAGTGCTTAAGATGCCAAACAAAATGACACCACCCGCTTTTATCAAAACTTCGGCGTTTTATAACTATGGGGAAATGTTTAAAAATAAACAAGTTTGTGTTGTCAATCTAGCATCGCGGCAGCGGCCGCACAGGGTAGCACCACGGTAGCGAGCACGGCCAGTAATTCAAAGGTCGCGCGATCGAATCCCGCC
The DNA here is from genome assembly GCA_018207615.1 of Philaenus spumarius. Lineage (NCBI taxonomy): Eukaryota > Metazoa > Arthropoda > Insecta > Hemiptera > Aphrophoridae > Philaenus > Philaenus spumarius. Next base: position 26,186 of record JAGFPH010010045.1, read on the forward strand.
TGGGACAATAATTTTTTTATACGATTGATGTAGGTAGAATATTATTTTTTTGTTTTGTTCTAAAAAGTAGTAAAAAATAAAATGATTAAAAACAATATTATTTTGATTACAGTAAGTTGGGAGAAAGTTTGTGTCAGTTAACTGATACCGTTTATTTTATATCAATTGAATAATATTCAATAATTTTAAGTTTACAGTTTGTAGGAATTTAGTGCAATTTATTTGTATTGTATAGAGGTAGCTGCCCCATTTAAATCTTTTTGTTTATGGTGACGATATCCTCTAACAAACCCTAGTCTGTGTAGATTGTCAAATTTTTGGTAAAATTAATTGAGTAGTTTTTTAAGAATATATAAACAGTAAGTGTTATTATTTAATTTTAAGGGTACTTATTCCATTTCATCCCTTTGACTTAAGTAATCAAATTGCAAATAGTTTTGTATATCCCTTAAAAATAATAGTACATAATTTTAGCTTTATAACCTGTAGGAAGTTACTTTAATTTGTAGTTATTGTATAGGGGCAGCAACCCCATTTTATCCCCTTCCAATTGTGAATCTAAACTAAATTTACAAAAACATTGCAAGAGACAAAAAGTTTGCTTTTTTAATGACAAATACAATAGTTTTTTATTTTGTCTGTAGTTCAAAGGATAACAGAGATATTGACAAAAAAGGAAAAACGTATTTCTTGGTAGTTGTCAACAATACCCAGAACTACTCCAGAAACAAAATATTTTAATGTTATAATGAACTAAAATAATAAGTTATTTGCATAATGTTCCGAGCACTTTCTGAGCTGATTCCACTAGCAAAAATAGTGAAAAAAGTTCATATATTCATAGGTCCGGAAATGCTTCGCTAGAGAGTTACAGCTGGCGAAAGATTTCACCCGTGTTTCAGATTGCTCACAGAAACGAATCCCTATTGAGATATATAAGATTTGTTTGAAAATATTTCAAATAATTTTCTAATTTTTCGTGATAAAAGGTTACGCAACAAATACGTATACAAAGTTTGATCTCAATATCTTTTTTACTTCCAAAAATATTAAGTATTTTGTAAAAAACACAGACAGACAGACGAAAAAATATGCACCGTAGACCCATGTTTATATTGTGAAATATGTTTGTCTGTATCCCAGGAACATATCCACAAAAGAGGACCAGAGAGTTCGGGGACACTCTGTATATAGGACAAAGAAACAATCATTCATTTATATATATAAAGGTTAAACATAATGTTATGTAATTTCAAACAGGAAATTACTGTGGTTGTATTAAAACGGGAGGCTATTGCACACCAGCTTGCTCGGTGTGTAATGGACGAAGATTCCACCATTTTACTGAACAAGCGGTGAAGATGACGTAGTAGAATTAATCGCAAAGTAAATAATTCAACAAATTTAAAAAATTAAGTTTATAGGCCTATGTTTTAGGGTTTCAACCAACAATTTGGGAAATAGGTCTACTCACGACGGTGCTGAATAGCTGCAAATGGTCCGAATATTGGGAGTATCTTCAATACACAGAGCATTGCGTGCTTCGCACGCCAACCCCACGGTAGAACCCACTACATGGCTTTGAACAGGGTACTTCTATGGTATTTTACGTTTTGATTGATTTTGGGGGAACAAAATATAAAATAAGGTCGCGTAAAAAAACAAAATGTGCAGAATAACATCCTACATTTATATTTCTAGAAAAAACTCAAAAAGAATCATTCTCGTAGGAAAAATCTCAAAAAATATTTACTTCCGATCAAAAAACGTGCTTCCGATTGTTGGTGTTTTTTTTTTTTTTTTTTTTTTTTTCTAACGAACTTGTCCGAGCGACGTAGACAACCAACACGTGTACCAAATTTGAACCAAATCGGACTTAAAATGCGGCCGCTAGAGTGCGATATGATTTTTAATAACACCCCAAAACGTGTTCTGTGGACCATGATCGGTGCTCATTTGCTACTCCCGACTTTGGGTCTTACCATAAGGGTCACTGCAATAGCTCATTTTTCCTATGGAAATTCGCTAATAATTCGACCATGCAGCTGAACCGCTGACGTGAGTTGAGCGAATTCCAAAATTAAGTTTATATGTTTTAGGGTTTAAACCAACTATTTGGGAAATCGTTCTACTCATGAAAGCGCTGAATAGCTGCCTGCGGGTACGAAATATAATAGGATTTGTTTGCAACTCAGCCTCTAGCCCCGGTGTAATCGTTTGGCATTTGGTATTTTTTTTGTTGGAACTGTCTTGGGTTTTTAAATGTGTGTGTGTTTTTTTTTTTTTGTAGGTTTAGTTCACTTTTTAAGGCTCTTTCATAATCTGTCATTAAAAAATGCTCAGACCAAATCCGCGCTGTTTGTGAATCAAAATGATCTTTCCTTTTACAAAAATGTACCCACTGTTTATGCAGTTTAACTTTAGGAAATTTATGAAAGGAAATTCCTAACCTCTTCGCGTGATCCGTATGATTGGTGCAGCTGACAACTGCACAACCAAGGCATGTCGGTATAAAACACTTAAATATATGTACACGTAAACTTAAAATACTATATAGGCCTACACTGTTTAGAAGAAAACTGTAATACACATCACACACACATTTGTGTAAAAATGACACGTAACATAACGAACCCAGCAAATCGTTGTTTGCGTAACTATATATTTAGAGCAAATCTGCTTCTGCTAGGCTGGAAGCATGCGAGGGTGCCTCTGCCGTCACCGGCACGCAGAGCTACTGCGCAGCTGTCTCGTGACACATACCGTCTTGTTCTAGTTACCGTATAATGCTCTACCAACTGAGCTACCCTGATCGCTCCAGATATTTGCTCGATGTTATCTCATTTGTGCGGTTTTACTGCAATTATTGAACTAAAAGACTGAATACTTCGTGTATACGACATTGAAAACAATTTTAATTCTTATTTTGCAGATTACAGTGGTGTTATTATTATTATTATTACCATTCCGCTTATATACTTCATCAGAAAGGGATATTTCATTAAATTACAAGTGAAAAAACATAGCTTTTAACATAAACATAACATTCATTTTTTTTTATAATTCGCCAACATAGCTGAACGACTGACATGAGTCGATCAAATTTCCAAAATTATGTTTATATGCATATGGTTTCAACCAACTATTTGGGAAATTGGTCCACTCATGAAGGCGCTGAATAGCTACCTACGTGTACGAATCATTTTTGTAGATACTATCATAGATTTCCACCGATACTTCTATTTGTCAACAGAGAGTAGGTGTTAGTATTAAGAGAGCGTTGCTCAAAACCAACACCTTAGAAGTTCCTTTTTACTAATAATTAGTATAATTTACTACATTGGATTCCACGTTCACCGTGCAGTACAGAGCGCCCATAAGCTATGTTATCCATACGACAGTCTCAGCTGTACCAGCCAACAAAAAAACATCGACTCCTATGCAACGCTCGGTCAGTTGACGCAACCCGCATGACAATAAACGATATGTTCACTGTAATGGTAGTAGCACGTCTATTCTCCCGTAAGACCTGTACTGCACGGTGAACGTGGAATCGAGTCAAATTTACTAATATTATAAATATTGAAGTGTAAAACTTCTATAGGGCACCACGTCTAAAAATTGCGGTCTGTGAATCGAATTTTACTGTCACGATTTTTCCGTCACGCTCTATTCCGTCAACCTCTACTATATATAGTACACACTATATAGTTTACTTGGTACTACCACTGGAATGGACATTGTGCTTCCTCATTTCATAAATTAATTGTGTTTTATTCAATATTTTCTATACTTTTGAATTCTAAATTAGAATATCCCCATAGAAGTTTACACTTCTACCGTGTGGTCTTAAGCACACCTGGATTTTTTTTTTAAATAACGACTGTAATACTGTACACAGCTTTTAATAATAGCTGTAAGATAATAACAGCATATGTACATACAATATTGTTGTGTTTACTGTGTTGGTATAGGATGCCGGGTTGAACAAACCAATTATTACACATAACTTAACTATTATCCTTCATCCGATTGTTTTGACAGTTACACCATCCGATATTGAATCAAAAGGGGTACGAAATATTTTGTTAAAATGTACGGTTTTTGAGTAATTTAGGTTTTGAAATTTTCAAACAGTCGCCATTTTGAAACGCTTCATTGGAATAATCGCTTATTTTTCTTAAAATAGATCATTGCTTGGTTAAACGTAATGCCCAATTTGAACTCAAAAATTTCTTCTCCTAAACATTTTCCCTCAAAATGTTCGTCCTCAGAGTCAGACCGAACATTTCAGTAGAACTCACGTGGTGCTGCAACAATACGTCGAGGTAATGGTCTGTCAGGGGGTAAACTGCCACTCGATTGTAGGGTGGTATTCCACAAACCACAGTTTTTAAACACACCCCCCATCTGAAATACATCCTTGACAACCAACATTAACGTACAAAAATGAATAGTTTGAATCCACCAGAGCCATCAGAACGGTACTGTAATGCCATTTGAATTGAAAATATTGAGCGCCACTATCAAAAGGGCATTGTACAACTACATGCTTGCCGTCTAGGGTTGTAAGACGCTGGACAAGTTGTCATTTATTTTTAAAACCAGTGGAAACTACTCACATTCTTGACAATTGCTAGGTGTTTTCACATATTCAGATAAAGCACTGAGAAGTGCAACACATACCACCGGTACTATTTCAGAAATACTTTGTTTTGAAATCTTAAATAGATAGGCCTACATTAGAGGTGTTAAGAATCCCCGTAGCCAAAAACCTTAAAGTCAAAGCCAAGTAATCATTTACGCTTATAGCATTGCGATAATTCGTATCTTGTAATGAAATAGTTGGTCCTAAAGCGATGTATTATGTAATTCAAAATCTTCATTACACACCCTTGTAAAATGTGTTGTTAGGTCTGCACGAAATTGTTAGCACTCATATCTTCTCTTAAACAAAATTGTCTCTGCCACCATCGTGGAGGTCGACGAGCGTATACACGGACACGTACAGTACGATTTTTTTAACCGTGCCCTCGGCCAAATTGTACTAACCTGAATGATAACGTGAGAAATTGCTCTTGTCTACTCTAGTTTTCTCCACGAAAACTGAGCCGAGCGGCGTGAAACAGCGAAAACCGAGCTTCAATAACACTGACATTTAATACACTTAGCAGAGATGTAAAATTATGAAACTTTCACGGATACGCAGATAAGAACCATACGATTCGTATGATGTAAAAGAAAATCCATTACAAAACCTATTTCATATTTTAAAAATCAATATTACAACAATGTACTTTAATAATGACATGAAATTTTCACACCGCTGGAAAGTTTTTTGTTTGTTGGTCAGAGACAAAGTGTTCGCGAGAAAGTTTTAGATAAAGGTCCAAATTAAATATTTTATTTGAAACATTTTTTCGTTTGACTTACGGTTTGCTCGGTACGGATGTCTGGAGTTAGATTCCGGGGAAAACTTCCTGCCTGGGGGGTAGTAGGCCTACTTGGTGTCTGGCATTTACCTTAACCACACCACAGTATTATTATTCGAATACTCGAGCAAGAGACAAGTAGTCTATGACTCATTCAAGTAGTTTTTATTCCAATAATTTTATTCGAATAATTATTCAATCAGTTTTGTTTATTCGAAGTTTGTGGAACTGCCTTTACAATCCCTCCCCGCTACACCGCTAGCCCACCGAGCGCTAGCCGAGCCGAGGGCACGGTTAAAAAAATCGTACTGTAAGCAGCTGCTATGCACGCTAAACGACGACGCAGCGTAGATGCACTCATCACTACACAAGTACTCCATCAATTGACTACAATGTGCAAAATGTTTGCCTCTCTCTAGCCGCGAACATTGATCATAGAAGAACGATTAGCGCCAGGTAGGCTGTGAGTGGTCTGCGCGTGGGGAGCGAGGGTCGATTTTATGACTTAGAGCTCACTTCTGTCTGGCCAAACTATAACGGCCGAATTTTAAGTCAGATTTTGTCCAACTTTGGTACTCAAGTTGGTTCTCTACGCCGCTAAGATGAGTTCGTTAGACAAAAAAATCCTACAACCGGAAGCTCGTTTTTTGGCACTAAGTAACTATGTTGTTAGATTTTTCGTACTAGAATGAAAATTGTTTAGGGTTTTATCTAAAAATGAATGTAGGATGTTATTCTGCACATTTTGTTTTTTTACACGACCTTATACCTCGCTTGGTTCCACCCAAAATCGATCAAAAAGTGAAATACCATAAAGTACCCTATCAAATTCACGTGGGGTATTTTACCGTGAGGGCATAATATTTTGCAAAATTCTTTCTTGGCGCGTTTCTACAGATACCGGCGCGAATGCTGGCACTTGAGCAAACCGCTACTAACCTGACTAAAAACATCAGTACCCGGTACATCTCTGTTTAACACGTTCACTGCTAAGGACGCACATGCAAGCTTGACACTGAACACATTGAGAAGCGGCCGACGAACAGTGCATTGCACGCCAACCCCCGTATTGGGAATATTTTCAATATACAATGCATTGCGTGTTTCGCATGCCGTATTGGGAGTATTTTCAATACACCGAGCATTGCGTGCTTCGCACGCCAACCCAAATAGGCCTATTTTGGAAATTTTCAATACACAGTGCATTGCGTGCTTCGCACGCCAATTTTAAGCCTATATGCTGTGGACGGACACGTGTGTCCACTTTAAAATATTAGTGATTATTACGTAGAAAGGTTCAAAAGTAAAAACTAAAATAATTTTTACTCATTTAGGCTTAAATATAAAAAATAAATGGTCAGCTACTGGCATAGAAAATAAGAAATTTTTGTAGCAGTGAACGTGTTAAGGGTGAGGTAAACATCCACTAGTTCGTTTGAAGGATGAGTCACATTAGAAAGCGGCGTGCGAAAATATTTTTTTCTCCACTTACGCCCTTTCCCCTCACCAAGATCGCGCCAGGGCGAGGCCAAGTGCCAGGATTCACACCAATATCTGTACATAGTGGTACGTGAAGGTACCCTGGAAATTAATATTGTTTAGCTTTGGCTGCACGTTTTGATTATGAATCAATCAGCACTTCTTTGTTTTATAAACAGGGTGTTTCGCGAGGGTTTGGCACAACTTCAACAGATGATAGGGGACCTAAAAAAAGAAGCAAAATTGTTCGACGAACATAGATCAGGAAAAGCTTCGTTATCCAAATATCCGCCATTTTTTCCAAATTAATTCATATCTAGAGAAATTTTTGAGTTCAAATTGGGGTAGACGTTTAATTAACCTAGCAATGATCTATTTTTAAAAAAATAAGCGATTATTCCAATGATGGCGTTTCAAAATGGCGGCTGTTTGAAAATATTAAAACCTAAATTACTCAAAAACCGTACATTTTAACAAAATATTTCGTAGCCCTTTTGATTCAATATCAGATGGTGTAACTGTCAAAACAATCGGATGAAGGATAATAGTTAAGTTATGTGTAATAATTGGTTTGTTCAACCCGGCATCCTATACCAACACAGTAAACACAACAATATTGTATGTACATATGCTGTTATTATCTTAGAGCTATTATTAAAAGCTGTGTACAGTATTACAGTCGTTATTTAAAAAAATCCATGTGTGCTTAAGACCACACGGTAGAAGTGTAAACTTCTATGGCGATATTCTGATTTACACTTCAAAAGTATAGAAAATATTGAATAAAAACACAATTTATGAAATGAGGAAGCACAATGTCCATTCCAGATTTATTACCAAGTAAACTATATACAGTAGAGGTTGACGAAATAGATCGTGACGGTAAAATCCGATTCACCGCCCGCAATTTTTACCGAGGTGCTCTATAGAAGTTTTTACACATCAATAATTACAATATTGGTAAAAAGGAACTAGGTCACCTCTAAGGTGTTGGTTTTGAGTAACGCTTTCCTAATACTAACACCTACTCTCTGTTGACACCTAGAAGTATCGGTCCCCTCCGGTTTATTTCCTTGATTTAGTCTTAACTTGTGGCGTCTGAAAATGATTACCGCGAGAACTTGCAAAAGAAAGTGCTCCTGAGTTTTAACAATGCTTTAGATGTATTATTAAATACTTCCAAAATCCTCATTAAATATGTTTGAACTTTTCCTGAGCAGTTATCGAAACATCTAAAGTGGGTTTTCACATTTAAACTATTACAAATTTATAACTATTGTGGACAATCTAGGCTAGCGTAGTCAACCCTATCTACAGGAATTATTTTGAACTAAGTGAACAGTCTACCTGATTGACGAATGTCGGTAGGAAAGATGAGCTATTTCAGTGGCTCTTATATTGAGACCTATGGTGAGCACCGACCATGGTCCTCAGAACACGTTTTGGGTTGTCATTAAATTGCAATATTTTATATTAAAACTGTATATACATGTAACTTCTGTATTTATGTGTACGCACTCTAACGTTGGCACTTAACGTCCGATTTGGTACATACGTTGGTTTTCTAAGGGCCTGTCCACAACGCCGCACCGCACCTCGCCCCTAGCATCGCACCGACCCTCGCACCAAAAAATGTTCCATGTTATTAAATTGGCATGGCCACAGCAAAGCCCCGCACCAAGCACCGCACCTAGCACCCTAGCATCGCACCGCACCAAGGAATTGGGAAGACTATTTTTTATGCCTCGCACCTCGCACCACGACCATTATTTGTTCAAGTCAATTCAGTCAGTTCAACAGGATAGTAAAGTTATTTCGTTGTGTGCAGTAGTGTTTAGTATTTCTTTGTGTGCTCTAGTTTTTAATAATTTTTTAAGTGTGTAGTAGTTTTTAGATTTCTTTTTGTCCAGTATTTTTTCTTTTATTAACAAACATGGATAAACAAAAATTAATTAGTGAAGTTTTTTTAAGAACCCCATTGTGGGATAAAACCGACGAAAATCACCACAATAGCATGATTCTTCAGAAACTGTGGAAAGAAGTTGCAACAGAATGTGAATCAACAGGTAGGTTGATAATTTTAAATTATAGTATTTCATAGTTTTAGCCCATGGCAAATAATAAATATACTAGTTCGTAAAACCACCTTAACTTTCTCGCTCAGAGAATGTTAGAACCTACCAAAATAAACACTGATGCCATTTTACACACTAAAAAAAGTATTTTTTAGGAATATATATGATTATTGTCAATGTATTTAATTTACCTTTCGTTTTTCATTTATAAAAAAGGCAAAAACATGAAACATTCATTTGAAGAAATGTTAGTTTATTATTAAATGGTCTTCGAGTTGGCACTACTTTGCCCTCACCCCCACTCTACTTTATCGTCATGTCTCACTTTCTGCCCTTCAATGCTCCCCTCATCGAGCCTCTCTTATATTATCTGTTTTGTGGGCTTTTTCAACTTGCTTTTACTACTGACTGTTATCAAATCTGAGAAGATTTATTTGAGACACTATTTGTCGATAATGGGGTTGCAGTTGAAACCTAATTTCCAAATCTGTATTTATCAAAATGAATTGCTTAGGTATATCACCCATAATATTTCCTTTGCACCAAATGGTAGACAATTTATTTTTGCAAAACATGTATTTTTACACTATCTTTGTATACGTATCTATATTTGCTATACACTATGATAGATGGTTCACTTTTACTACAGCATAATAAGGTGTATAATTTTAAAGAACCCAAAAATTGTATAATATATAAAATCACTGAACAAAATATACACTTAAAATCATTACTAAACTGTTATGTCTTTAGATGTCAAGCAAGGAAGCATAGTCTTCTATCAGATCTTAATAGTAAAACATGAAGCCATTTACTTGAAAATGTTCTTAACTTTCAAAAGCTAAAATAGAAAGGATGATTTCAATTGTGTACTTATTTGTTCAGTGGTGTATTTTTAGGGAGATAGGGACCAAATATATTATTAGGATCATTCAGTGACACAATTGAGGTAAATGTAATCAAAATCGTTTGAGCCACTTTTAAGAAAATTTATTTTTGGTCAATATATCGAAACTGAAAATTTGGAGACAATATAACAATACAAAACTATGTTAGGTAAATTTTTACAAAAGCTACTGTTAAAAACTGTTTCCTTTTAATCACCATGCAAAGGATTTTCACATACATATTTTTTGAAGGCATTACGAATTTGCTTTGCTTCTACCGTTGGTCGTCCTCTAGGAACATTAGCTGGCCTGTATCTCATATCGGTATTTGTTAGATTATGGTCCATACCTTCCATATCAATTATAGTATTATGAAGGACGCATAAACATTTCACAATATCATCAACAACTTTTACATCCGTTGCCATTGGTTTTTGTAAAATCTCCCATTTGGCTGTCAAAATTCCGAATGCACATTCTACTGTTCTTCTTGCTCTGGATAAACGATTATTAAAATACTGTTCGTCTGGATCTAGGTTTTTTTTACTATATGGTTTAAGCAAATTTTTCATCAACGGATACGCTTCATCAGCAATTATAACGTAAGGCATGGCGCTTCTTTTCCCTGGAAAAGGTTCTTCTTCTGGCAAATTAAGTGTCCCATTAGTAAGTTTGTTCTAGAGAGGAGATGCTTTAAATGTACCTCCATCACTCTGTTTTCCATAACCTCCTACATCAATATTTATAAATTTGTAATTTGCATCAACTAGACCCTGAAGTACAATAGAAAATAAGTTCTTATAATTAAAAAACATTGAACCAGAATGGCTTGGACAACGTATTCTTATATGTTTACCATCTAGGGAACCTATACAATGAGGAAAATTCCAAATCTCCTCGTAATCTTTAGCAATCTGTTTTAAATCCTCTGTTAAACCCATATGGCCCTTCTTCGAAGCTCTGTCATTCCTTACAGATCAATTTACACCAAGAGAAACCTCTTGGAATTTTTCAGCAGAAGTAATTACCGATGAAGATAATTCACCTGCTGTGGAAGACAATATAGACGAAGCCGTTGAAATGTCAACAGATGATCCACTTTCATCCTGTGCCTCCACTTCCCACTCTAGATCGTATACAAGAAAGAGACGAACTCCCACTCACGATGCAATAGCTGAGAAAATGCTTATTGCAGAGCAAGAAAAAGTGTTATACCTAAAAAGAAAGGAAGAAGCGCGTAGTAAAAGAGAAATTGATGAAGACACCTCTTTTTTTAATAGCATCCTTCCTCATGTAAAAGAATTTAATAACAGGCAAAAATTAAAGTTTCGCATTCAAGTTCTTCAACTTATAGACACAATTGCTTCAGAAAATACCCCAAATCTACCAACCGTGTCACATAATACACAATCTCCACAACCGTACGCAGAACCACCAGTTGCACCATACCAGCAGTTCACCCCCATACATTATCCAGAAGAAGATCAACCATTTACATCAACCGAATATGAACATACGAAGTACCAATAATTTAACATAAAAATACTTATGTAATACTTAAATAAATAAAAATTTTATTATTAACTTTGAAAGTTTGTGTAAACTTTACCTATTTGAAAACGTGATATTATTATTATTTCTAAATTTTAATACTTACATAAATTAAACATTTTCTTATTAACTTTGAAACTTTTTAAAATGTTACCTATTTCAAAAATGTAATCGAATTATTTTTTTATTTAATTTAAATTGTTTATAAATATAACATTTTACATATATTTCATATAATTTCCTAAATTAAATTATTAATCGATTTTATTCAATTTAAATATACTCTCATAAACAAATATATTAAACGCAATGTTTTGTTAGTTATAGGCTAAGTTACATACCTTATTGTAAGCATCAATCGTTCCGCAACACATATGGGTTGGGAATGGAAATTTTTCCACTTTTTAACAAGTTTATCCCCAGTTTTCTGCATTATATAGTCAAATGTAATGGGTTTCATTCTCATATATCCTACAAATCTTTCTGGATCCCGCCTTAAGTCCGAATATAAGTGATGAAATTCACCATATTGCTGCCTCTTTTTGTTGAGTGGATGTACTCTAAATCTTCTCGATTTACGAATTAAATATTTACTTAAAGTAGAATCTAATAGTATAAGATCCTCATCTGAAGAAGATGACGAAGAAAACATGTTGACTGTATGGCAAAACTAAACCAACTGGAAACTATACCGATGGTGCGGTGCTTTGTTATGGCCGTGTAGATTTCTGGTGCGATGGTGCTAGGGTCGGTGCGTTGCTGGGGCGAGGGTCGGTGCTAGGTGCGGTGCGGCGTTGTGGACTTGCACTAAGTCGCTCGGACGAGTTCGTTAGCAAGCAAATTAAACAACCTGAAGGTCTTTTTGACCAGAAGTAACTTTTTTCAGATTGTAGGCTATCTACAAAATTAATAGTGTGGATTATTGTGCCGTTTTTTTTTTTTTACACAACTCATTGCCCATCTGGTTTCCCCAAAATCGAACAAAACTTAAAACACCACAATAATACCCAAAAATTTCATAAAAAGCCGTTTGAAGAGGTCCGTCGACGGCCGAGTTTGAGAAGCGAAGCAGTTCATAACTCGAGGCAGTAAGGTCGAGGTGCAAACTCGCAAAGCTAGTTTTTCCGCTGCGAGTGGAACGAAGTAGCGCGTGAGTCGAAGCTGGAGGCTTAGGTGCAAACAAATTCTACTAATACATTACGTACACACAGGCAGGGTCTTCGTGAGTAGACCGATTTCATTTTACGATCTCCAAGTGGAGTGAAATTTATGTTTTGTTTTATGTGTTAATGTTTCTGAGGATGGTCGAACGACCGAAATCGCGGTAGGTAATTAACATACCTAAATTAAATTTGGATTATTTACCATGATTACCGGGGCTGGAGGCTGAGGTGCAAACAAATTCTACAAAAATGTTTCGTACACGCAGGCAGCTATTCAGCGCCTTCGTGAGTAGACCAATTTCCCAAATAGTTGGTTGAAACCTTATACATATAAGCTTAATTTTGGAAATTCGATCGACTCACGTCAGTCGTTCAGCTATGTTGGCGAATTATTTTGACCCTTTTAATCCCCTGAATTATCTGTGCAGGAACACTCTGTATATAGGTATATAATCAGTGTATAACGTGTTGATATTTAATGTGTGTTATAAAAAGCTATATAATTAGTTAACCAATAGAGATTTTTTCATGTTATCGAATTTAACAGCAAGCGACATCCACAGTGACTTTAAGGGTACTTTAGTGGCACCAATGAATACTTACCCATTTTTTATAAACAAAAATTAGGCCTTTTTTTTGTTTTTCATTGATCAATTTTATGAATGGATGACGATAGTCCTACTTTCAATGAGCCATTTGTAGAGAATTAAAACGCCTACAAAACGTTTTTTATAGACCCCAATCGCCCCAGTTTTCACCGAGAAAAGTAGGAAAACGGTTAAAAATTACTACTTTTCAAAAATTCATATCTTTGTTAGTTTACAATATTAAGGGCAGATCTTTCGGAAAATTATTGTTTATTATGTGTACTCCAAACAGACGAAAGATGAAATTTGTCGCATTAATAGTTTTTCTACAGTTGCAGTATAAATAAATTAGGTAATTCTCTTGCATAATGCGCCCTATTAACCTGAGTATCCAAATTTAAATTTACCAAACGGATTCTGAAAGTAGACATTAAAACCTACAATTCGTATAGTTTCGATTTCTGAATAAGGTTGAAAAAGTGAGATAAAAGGGCTTCCGAACATAGCGCGAGACGCGACTGCGAGAAAGGCAGTGGTAGTGGGGGAACCAGCAGCGGACGAACTCGCACAGCCTGCCGTTCTCTTCTCCGCAGTTTATTTAACCGTTTTCCCTACTTTTCTTGATGGAAAAATGATCCGATTGAGGTCTATAAAAACACATTTCGTATTTTTTTAAATTTTAAATGTCCCATTGGAAGTATCGTGATCCATTCATAAAATTTATCAATGAAAAACCTAAAAAAGTCATAATTTATTATTATTTTTGTTTATAAAAAAGGCGCAAAAGCTCATTGCCTGATAGTTTTTGTATTTTACATACCTGTGTGCTACCCTTAAAGTCACTGTGGGGGTAGATGTTGTTAAAACTCTTGCTGTTAAATTTAAAAACTAAATTATCCTTCTATTTTGCTCTATTGACTGGTCTAAATGGACATCATGTAGAACGGTATTTTCAAAATTCTTTTGGGGTGAAACCGTTGCTCGCGAGACAAATTCACTTCTTTGGTATATTTTTTAAAATTTTGTTAATGACAAGAGTTTATAAAGACGAGCAACCAAAAATGTGTCTAAGGTGAAATGTGTTTAAGGTGAAATGTGTTTAAGGTGAAATGTGTTTAAGGTGAAATGTGTTTAAGGTGAAATGTGTTAAGGTGAAATGTGTTTAAGGTGAAATGTGTTTAAGGTGAAATGTGTTTAAGGTGAAATGTGTTTAAGAATAAAGACTACTCTGTAAATTCAATGTTACAATGAAAAATCGTGCACTATTTTGTTTTAAATGTATAGGCCTGTATTTGTATTTACCATTTTAAACACAGAAAAAAACTCAGTATATACAATACACAATGCATTGCGTGCTTCGCACGCCAACCCCCGTATTGGGAGAATGTTCAATACTCAAAGCAATGCGTAGGGGGTATTGGGAGAGTTTTCAATACGCAGAGCATTGCGTGTTTTGTTAGAGTAAAATATTTTTGTTAAACCTTCATAGTTTTCTTATTTTAGATAAGATCAAGCTCACAAGAGAGTAAGGCTGTAACCTACTGCATCCATGTGTATTGTACGTTGTAGTTTAATCAAGTAAATCTAAATATCAGTATGCGTGCAATGCACAATGATGTAAAATATGTTGTTGGATCCTCTGTTGTGTTGTCTATTTTATAATTTAATTTGCACTTTTTAAACCTGGTATTAATTTTTACAACTAAATTTCGAGATTTCGGGGGGGGGTTGACCCCCCTAACCCCTCCCTGACGTATATAGCGATATGTTTAACATTACTTGAGTTGTACAGCACTTAAAAGGAAGTTTATGGTCTTAAATTAAAGTTATCGATGAAAGCAACAACTTTTACTATCAATGTCTATTATAAATATTGCCCTGTCTCCCGTTGTACGCGTCTTTTCTTTGAAAAAAGTTTGTTTTCCTTTTAACCCCCATAGCTATTCCCCCAAGGTGGCGAAAGAGGTGCTCAAGGTTTCAAAATGTAGGCGAAAAAAAAACTACAATTTAAAAAAAAGTTTATAAAAATTGCATTTACGATTTTTTTTTATTACAATTTTTCTGATTAAAAACCACTATTTTCCATTTAAAACCCCCTAATCCCACCGGCGGAGGGGCGTACATTTTGTTTATGTTTACTTTATTCTTATGCTAAAAAGAGCATCTTTTACCAAACTTAAAGTTTCTAGTATGACTGAGTTTTTCTTATTTTTGTATAGTAATACTAAATCCAAAGCCCTAAAAAAGGTCATATGAGGTCTTAAAAAAGGCATTTACTTAAGGTACAACGTTCCTATTTAATATTTTTTTTAAAGCCCACAGTTTACCCGCTAAAGCACAGAACCCGCTTTTGTGTACCCTTTCTATCCCCCTCCCAAATCCCCTTCCGGAGGTTGAAAATTGGTAGACTTTTTTCTACAATGTTTATAATAAAAGACCTCACCTGGATATATTCAATCTAATAATTAAAGCATTATTAGAGAATTGACACAGGAAAGATGAGCTTATGGTGACCCTAATGGTGAGACCTAAGGTCGGGAGTAGTAATGAACAACTATGTATGTAGGCTGGAACCACACTGCGCCAAACAATTTGTTTGAAGCAAACCGAAACAAAATGTTTCAGTTTGACTGAAACATTCCCAATCCACATGAAACAAACAGTTCACTCAAAGTTCCCAGGCATTTGCTTGTAGATATGGCTTTCCCTTTTTTAAAGTGTTAAAAGTATCGTGTTAACCACTGTATAACTTATTACCGTTATGTCCGATGATGGGGAAATAGATGATTTCGTCCCAATTTTGTGGCAATGTTTATTGCAAAATTCTAAAATTCCTCGACAGTTTTGGGTGCATCCCTACAACGAAAGAAGAAGTTCTAATGATACAATTAAATCATTGTTATTTGAACCAGTAATTTTTGTTGTAATTTACACCAGTAGGCCTACATATAAATAGATAGTGCATCTAATAGAGTACGTGTTCAAAGTTGAGTAGTTTTTACGTTTTTAATTACCAACATATTTTGTAAATTATTTAAATGAAATCGTAAAAATTTACTATGGCTTTCTAACATTACGGCCTATAAAGTAATTATTTTAAGTCTAGGCCTAACTTAAAATTATTGTATATATTGTTGCCGTTAAGATAGGTAAAATAAATTAAACATACACACAATAATTTTAGGTTAGGCCTAGACGGATGAATAAAAATTTTATGTTTATTGAATGTATTTACAATGAATGGACATTTAACTGTGTTTACCATATTAGCTTTTATGTTATAATTAATTGTATACCTTTATTAAACATTAAACGTATGGAAACGGTAAAATATATTTGTATTAAAATCAAAATAATAATAAACAGCAATTGAAAGATTA
>JAGFPH010010046.1:1079-15023 GCA_018207615.1 Philaenus spumarius
TTCTTAGTGAGCACCTATGGCCCTAGAGGAAGCTACATACCAAATTTCATTCCAATCCATTCGGTAGTTTTGAAGAAATCGTGATTTAATAACTTTGATTCCCCCTAAACCTCCCTAAAATTTCGAATTTTTTCAAACCCTTTCTTGGTGATCACCTATGGCCTTAGAGGAAGCTACATACCAAATTTCATTCCAATCCATTCAGTAGTTTTGAAGAAATCGTTTTTTAATAATTTTGATCAACCCAAACCCCCCCTAAAATTTCGAATTTTTTCAAACCCTTTCTTAGTGAGCACCTATGGCCCTAGAGGAAGCTACATACCAAATTTCATTTCAATCCGTTCGGTAGTTTTTGAGAAATCGTGATGAGTGAGTCAGTCAGTGAGTGAGTGAGTGGTATTTCGCTTTTATATACAGTATATAGATTATCGCAGAGTAATTACGAAACATCCTGTATATACATAAATATCTTAGTAAAAGTACGCAAAACATCCCAATATTGTGGTTACGTGTGCTGTTATTATCTTTTTTTAACTATTGTCCTTCATCCGATTGTTCCGATAGTCACCATCCGATAGGGAATTAAAAGGGCTACAAAAAATGTGTCTTGACAATTTTTGTTAAAACGTACGGTTTTTTGATAATTTAGGTTTGAAATTTTCAAACAGTCGCCATTTCGAAACGCATGATTGGATATAATTGCTTATTTTACTTAAAATATATCGTTATGAGGAAGAACTTCATGTCAAGTTTGAACTCAATCGGTCAAACTGATCTCTAGATATTAATTATTATGTAAAAAACATATACAGACGGACGGACGAAAAAGTAAGCACCATAGACCCATGTTTATATTGTGAAATATGTTTGTAGCGATCCCAGGAAAAAATCCACAAAAAGGGACCAGAGAGTTCGGGACACCTGTATGTAAACTTAATTTTGGAAATTCGATCAAATCACGTCAGCGGTTCAGCTGCGTGATCGAAATGTATATCGAAATTGTTGTTTTCGGTGTTCGCATGTGTATTCACGAGTGGCAGGTACGGACTTACGCTTTCACCTTTGTGCAAAACATTCGGAGCATGTAGCAATAATGATTTGAGATTCGGGATACTGCATAGGGGAAGTCAAATCAAACACACCATCGATCCGCTCTTTTATGTAACGTCTTTGTGAGGGCGGTTAATGCCAGGTAAAGGGAGGGAAGAGAACAGGGTGGCGGGTGGCGGGTGGCTGTACACCTGTAGCGCACGTGCAACGTCGCCCCTCTCGACAGGGGGGTGTGTTATTACCGAGGGTCTGTAGGCTTAATCCTCAAGTCGTATCGTGTGTTTTTACATTTTACGCAAGGAGTCGCGAGTGACGGCAATTAATTTGTTTTGGCGAAGTCTAATTAGAAATACAAGCAGTAAAGCCTGGTACATACTCCAACAATGTAATGTAACAACAATCTAGAGTTGTCGATGACAGATATGTATACAGAGCGTTCATAAAGTCCCTTTAACCACCTTTATTATTTTTGCTACTGAAAATAAGTTAACAAAACTTTGTATATATTTTGTGTTGCATAACAGGTTTTTTTTTGCATGTCTCTTAACCTCTGTGCTTTATGAATAGGGGGGTTAACAATTTCAAATGTAAAGATAGGACATGCCGAGTCGTCTATTATCAAACTCGGCTATCTCCACCCTGGACGTTTTTTCAGGACAGCTGAAAAACTTATACTTATTGTTAGAACTACATCAGAATCGTAATAATGGTTTGAAAAAATCACACAAAAATCACAAATTGTGATTTAATACTTAGTTTTGCTGTTTTGTTTATTGTTTACAAGAAATAATAGTTTGTAATTTGGAGATAGCCATGTTTGATATTAATTTTGGGAGATAGTTGTCTTTGATGCCAATTTATGGAGTTTTCTTATGTTAACATCAGGTTTTTAACTACATCTGATGAGTCACGTGACTGTTTACCGTTCTCCCATTGGCTGTTGTACATAGTTGAGTTTGATTTCAACTGATCGTTGTGGAGATAGTCGAGTTTGATACTAATACGGATTTTTAAACGCAATTTACTAGGGTTTTAGTTGGATTTGAAACTAAAAAACCTTCCATTATTGTGCAGAACATGCCAAACAATATGTCTGCACCTTTAACTCAATTTGACCAAAAAGTGGAGATAGCCGAGTTTGATACTAGACTGAAAAGGTTTTTAAAAGGAAAACAGAATGGCGCAAACTAGAGCTTAGTATCTTGCTTCGTTTCGAAGTAATGGACAATCAAATTTCTGAAAGATTATATTGTTATCATAACATCAAAGCAGGTTATTAATTTGTTATAACATAAATTTGTTTACACTGTGTATATTAATTCCCTAAATAATTTCTTTATCATAATCGTATGTTTATTTGCATTGAACAATCATATTTGGAATAGACATAGTCACAAAGTAACAATTAATTCAACGATAAGATGTTACATTAAAAACTTAAAATATAAAGACATAAATTAACAAAGGTATTGAAATAGTATTAAACATAACAATATTCAATATACAGGGTTAGTTAAAAGTCTGGAGACACCCCCTTAACTCTCCACCGAGCATTGATAGAAAATCCAAACCCGGGGGTTGTTTATAGGTCATAAAAGCACACTTCCCCATGCATAGGGCAACGTTGCCCCCCCCCAACTCAAAATCGGAATTTTTGGGGCTACTCAATATTTTTAAATGTAAACCCCTCATTTTGTAGATCTTGATAAAAGAAAACCAACAGCGCAAACTAGAGGTCTCACAGGAATACATAGCCCCACAGGAAGTAATCCAGTGGCGACAGGTCCGGTGACCTGGCAGGCCACTCAATAGATCCACGTCTACCAATCCAATGGTTTGGGAAAACGTTATCTAAGTACTGGCGAACTTGCAAGCCGTAATGCGGAGGAGCTCCGTCTTGTTGGAACCAAATTTGTTCGAAATTATTTACTATCTCATCCCTATCAAAAACGCTGGGCGATAAACTGGAAAGAGAATCAACAAATGGAATAATTGTATTAGACTGTAATGAAACAAAAACCTCTGGCTACAATTTTTATTTCTAAGCAGTTGCTTACAAGGATAACTTGTCACAGGAGATGCTCAAATTGATGGCCCTCAGCGGTTTGACAATGTGCCAATGCGGTTTAAAAATGTGAAACTGCTCGCTTCAATGTATCTTGAGGAATTTGTTGGATTTCTTGCTGGATTCGATTTCTTAGATCATCAAGATTTTGAGGTTTAGTTTTGTAAACTCTATCTTTTACACAGACCCACAGGAAGTAATCCAGTGGCGACAGGTCCGGTGACCTGGCAGGCCACCCAATAGATCCACGTCTACCAATCCAATGATTTGGGAAACTAAGTACTGGCGAACTTGCAAGCCGTAATGCGGAGGAGCTCCGTCTTGTTGGAACCAAATTTGTTCGAAATTATTTACCGGTCCCTGGATAGTTGGAACAATTTGTTGTTGGAGCATAGCTAAGTATACCTCAGCATTAAGGTTTCCATTAATAAAGAACGGCCCAAGAACTCGTCCTCCCATCATTCCTAGCCATACGTTGATTTTTTGAGGATGTTGTGTGTGTTGTTCTTGAACCCAGAAAGGGTTGGTATCATTCCACCAACGAGAGTTATGTCGATTAACTTCTCCATTCAGCATGAAAGTAGCTTCATCACTGAATACAATATCATTTAGTGTAATTGTTCCGTTATCAATATTTCTCATCATGTCGTCACAAAACTCTACTCTGCGATCGAAGTCATCTTCGTTCAACTCATGAACAAGATGAATTTTATAGGGTTTGAACTCATGCTGATGTAAAATCTTGCACACTGATGATTGAGAAACCCCTAATTGCGTAGACAAGGAGTTAGTTGACGCATGTGGGTTTTCAAAAATAGACTGCAAAACTTCCAAACACTGCTCCTCGGTTGTTGCTGATTTTGGTCTTCCTGACCTAGGACGATTCTTAACAGAGCCTGTTTCTTCAAACCGTTTTATTGTTGTTTCAACAGCAGATCTTGTTATAGGGTTTCGTTCAGGAAACGAGTCATTGAATAAATGTGTCACTCCATTGTAAGATCGTATTCGGTCGCCGTAACCTCGCATCATTAACATTGTAATCCGTTCACTTTCAGTTAACTCCATAGTAAAGTTGTTCAGAAAATAGAAGTTACTCTGGTCAGTACTGATAAGGATACGGACAATTGTTAACCTCTGAAGACTTGATGGGGGCCAAACCTTGACAAGACTGGACTGGTCTGAGGACTTTGTTTCTACTAATCAGATTAACTTTTGGGAATTCCCAATAGTCGTCACAGTACAATGCCATTTGATTTTCCTTGTAGTTTATCGCCCAGCGTTTTTTATAGGGATGAGATAGAGACCTCAAGTTGGCGCTGTTGGTTTTCTTTTATTAATATCTACAAAATGAGGGGTCACACACTAGGGGTTTACATTTAAAAATATTGAGTAGCCCCCAAAAATTCCGATTTAGAGTTGGGGGGCAACGTTGCCCTATGCATGGGGAAGTGTGCTTTTATGGCCTATAAACAACCCCCGGGTTTGGATTTTCTATCAATGCTCGGTGGAGAGTTAAGGGGGTGTCTCCAGACTTTTAACTAACCCTGTATACTTAATACGACAATGAAATACAATACTGCGTTTAACCAAAATTCAAGTCTTTTAAATCATCCTTAAGGAATTCATCCAAGGAGTAATATGGGTGTTCAACAAGCCATTTCAAAAATCACCTGATCAAACTTTTTAAATGTTGTGAATCTGGCAGACATAGGCAGTTTATTAAAAAATGACACAATTAAATCAGTTGATTTAATTAGTCGAAACTGAGGAGCATTAATTTTGTTTTTATTCCTGGTATTATATGAATGGTGTCCCTTTTAAGAGGAAAACTATCAAGATTTAATTTTGTATATCTTAGGACTGTCTGAATGTATAAGTTGTATATACTCAATATTTTAATATTTTTAAATAGTGGCTTGCAGTGCTCTAAGGTACCTACGCCACACATAATGCGTATAGCTTTTTTCTGCATTATAAAGACATCATTTACATTAGTCTCATGACAACATAACACTAAAAAATATTGAACATGCGATTGAAAAAGACCAAAGTATATATTACGCAGATAATGCGAGGAAATAAGTGGCTTAATTTTGTACAGCAAATACGATACTCTAGATAGTTTTTTAGTTAACTCAATTAAGTGGTGCTTCCAAGCAAGTTTACTATCCAAATGTAACCCAAAAATTTTTACAGATAGCTCTTCACTATGTAAATTTTCCAAAGAAAATAAAATTCTTTGAGTTTTTTCTTGATTTAATAAAAGCTTATTTGCTGAAAACCAATCATGAGCTATTGCCTCAGCCTCATTACTTTTGTTTCTTAGATCTTATCTATTTTGTATTTAGATCTTTATCTACTGCCAGAAGGGTAGTATCATCAGCATACAATACGGAGGACAAATTATTGGAATTTTTTTTACTTCAATAAATATGTTTAAAAATAGGCTATATTATTTTGTAGAAATTTTAAGAAACTATATTCGCTTAGGATTTTTCTTTTTAATTCTTGTGTTTTTATATGGATTTTTCTTTGCCTTTATTGTGTATTTATGTTTTGTTTTAGGCTTAATTTAATTATGCCAATATGTTTAAAAATTGTAATTGTATAATTATGGGCAATGTCGTAGCCAGGGGGGGGGGGTTAGGGGGTCAAAATCCCCACCGAAATTTAGCAGTAAAAAATAATACTAGGTTTAAAAAGTGCAAGTTAAATTATAAAATAGACAACACAACAGAGGGTCCAACAACATATTTTACATCATTGTGCATTGCATGCATACTGATATTTAGATTTGCTTGATTTAACTACAACGTAAAATACACATGGAGGCAGACTCTCTTGTGAGTTGTGAGCTCGAACTGATCTATTAAATAAGAAAACTATGAAGGTTCAACAAAAATACTTTACTCTAACAAAACAAAATCATTCATCATCCTTACATCCTATAATATTTTACATGGGCAACTATATCAAAATTTTAAAAACAAGCATGGAAATTGGTGTTTAACACGTTCACTGCTACGCAAATTTCGTATTTCCTATGCTAGGAGCTGACCTTTTACTTTTTATATTTACAGCCTAAATGAGTAGAAATTACTTTATTTTTTATTTTTGAACGTTTCTACGTAATAATCACTAATATTTTAAGCGGACGCACATAGGCTCAAAATTGGCGTGCGAAGCACTCAACGCATAGTGTATTGAAAATACTTCCAATACGGGGTTGACGTGCGAAGCACGCAATGTTCTGTGTATTGAAAATACTTCCAACACGGGGGTTGGCGTGCAAAGCACGCAATGCATAGTGTATTGAAAATACTTCCAATACGGGGTTGACGTGCGAAGCACGCAATGTTCTGTGTATTGAAAATACTTCCAACACGGGGGTTGGCGTGCAAAGCACGCAATGCATAGTGTATTGAAAATACTTCCAATACGGGTGTTGGCGTGCGTAGTGTATTGAAAATTAATTCAATATGGGAGTTGCCGTGCAATGCACTGTGCGTCGGTCGTTTCTCATAGTGTTCAGTGTCAAGCTCACATGTGCGTCCTTAGCAGTGAACGTATTAAAAGGGTTTAAATTTAAATCCCCGGGCCTGCCCCGCCCCCCCCCCCCCCCCCGAAAAGTTTTCCTGGCTACGGCCTTGATGTACATATAGGCCTGTACTAATGTTATTGAAAAAACCGTTTTACTAATAAAAAGCTACACTATCCCTGAGTAACTAGGCTGGAATTAGTTTTGAGAAACCATAATTTTTCTTTAAAAATTTCAATATTTTAAAATTAAGTCGGGAAAAAATTCAGGCGTCAAACAGGTGTATTCATGCTATTTATTTACGTACCACCACATGAACGTATAATACCTTAATTGATTAATTTTTGTATTAGTTTAATTCTTTAAAATGAGAGTTTAGCAATTTTATATCTTTGTTAGAAGCAATTTTTGTACGTGTTATTTCAATATTTCTAAACCAAAACAATATAGGTTTATTTTATCCTGCTAAATGTCGGTAAAAGTGACTACATCTTATTGTAATAGTAGGCCTAACAATATTTAAAACACAATTTTATAGATTTCTAATTGAAAAACACAATACGTTTCAATTTAATTGTTTAAAAAATACCAAATTCCTAGTAAATTTTTTTTTTTAATCTCTATTGATTAACTTAAAAAAATTAATTTGTTATTTACCATAGGCTATTTAGAACACGATTTTCTACTCAAATACAAAAATGGTTAAAACTATGACCTCTGAACGAACTTGAGAAGGTCAAAACTTTATTTGTAATATGTAGTTCTCCTGTGAAACAAAGGTCTTTTCAGAAGGATAAACACCAGACTTTAACTTTAAACAATATTTCAGCGAGGTTCCTGTAGAAATTCAGTTTCCAATGCCTCAATGTTTAGGTACGTCCCATGAACAATTTTATTATTGAAATAAATCCGACTGCAATCTAGCGGCGAATATTTGAACTAAACAACTTCTCACTGTTATGATTTATACAACCATGAATAGCTAAAAAATATACTGTTACTACTATAACTATAAACTCTTTACCAAATTTAATAGGTATATTTTTTTAAAGGTTTGACTGGAAAACACAGTTGAGCCGCAAAATCAATTCATATTGTAGTATTAGATATTAAATACATACAGAGATGTGAATTCCCGTATATAGCCGACTTGGCTTCATGGGATTGCTATAGCCACCGTGTAGTTTTATTACTAATATTATAGAGGTAAATTTGTTTGTTTAGGGGTAATCTCTGGAACTACTGAACCGATTGAAAAGAAATTACTAATAAAAAGAAACACTATCCCTGAGTATAACAAAGGCTAGAATTCATTTTGAGTAAATTTGTATTTCAATATTGTAAATTAAGTCGGAAAAAATCAGGACGTTAAACCTATAGCGTCTAACAGATGTATTCATGTTGTTTATCACATAAACATATAATAAATTAATTGATTCATTTTATATTAGTTTAATTTGGATTCATACAAATACTTTGTGAAAGGTTAAGCAACATTTCTATCTTTGTCAGAAGCCGAGAAGTCCAGCGTTCTGATACTTTTTTGATATTCTGTATATTAATTCCTTAAATAATTTCTTTATCGGCTCTTTAAGTCGTTATTTTTCAACCAATTTGTACAAACAAAGTGGTATTTTATAAGTTTTACACTGCGGATTTACAGAGAAATATAAAAATCAAAAAATTTCAATGTATTTTAAAAATAACTGACGTTTTAAAATTACGCCATGTTATTTAAATTGGAGAACATTTTGTACGAAACTATGACTTAGTTTGTGAGAACCAGTAGATACACCACAAAAATATAAAATTTACCGTTTCCTCATATTAACTTGAAACGAAAATACAAATTATAAAGTCCTACAAATTCCCCATGTTTTATTTATGTGGGAGAATGTTTGTCTACACTCAATTCCAAGTTCACCGTGCAGTACAGGTCTTTCGGGAGCAAGGCCGTGTAAAAATTAATACTAGGTTTAAAATGTGCAAATTAAATTATAAACTAGACAACACAACAGAGGATCCAGCAACATATTTTACATCATTGTGCATTGCATGCATACTGGTATTTAGATTTACTTGATCAAACTACAACGTACAATACACATGGATGCAGTAGGTTACAGCCTTACTCTCTTGTGAGCTTGATCTGAAATAAGAAAACTACGAAGGTTCGACAAAAATACTTTAACAAATCACGCAATGCATTGTGTATTGAAAATTCTCTTAATAAGGGGGTTCGCGTGCGAAGCACGCAATGCTCTGTACATTGAAAATTCTCCTAATTCGAGGGCTGGCGTGCAATGCACTGGGCGTCGGCCGCTTCTCATAGTGTTCAGTGCCAAGCTCACATGTGCGTCCTTAGCAGTGAACGTGTTAAAAGGGTTTAAATTCAAATCCCCGGTCCTGACCTGACACCCCCCCTCGGAAAAGTTTTCCTGGCTACGGCCTTGTACGGGAGATTGTCATTCTACTACCATTACTGGGAGCATCACGTTTATAGTCAGGCGGTTTGAGTCAACTATAAGAGCGTTGCTTGGGAGTTGATGTTTTTTGGACGGCTAGTATCGCTGAGACTGCCGATTGGATAACATGGCTTATGGGCGCTCCCTACTGCGCGGTGGACGTGAAATCGAGTGTAGAAGCTCGCCCTTAGTTTGAGAGAACCTTTCAACGTACGCTCATAACATATATATCAATTTGAAGCTTAAACCTTCCCATCCTCCGTAAAATAACGTTACATGTGTCAACAGCTGATTTATTATTAGTGAAATCTCACTACGCGCTTTTAATAATCAGACAGCTGATCAAGGTTTTGACTTATTTTCCTGTACAGTGAACAACAAATGTAACCTTTATGAAGTAATTATTAAACCTGAAGTGTGCACGTTTTTAAACTTTCCGATTTTTTTCGGTGATAAAATATTTACTAACAATAAGATTTCAAAATTACCAAATTAAAAAATGTAATTAGCTAATGCGGTTAAATGTTTGATGTGTGTACAGAGCATAATGAAAAACGCGTGTGAGCTGTATACATTTGTATGTGTGACAATATCAACTCATATAAAAGCGAGTGTACGTCCGTACGTAAGTGAACTTATAATATAACAGCTGAATTTATCCGTCATCTATAATACTTAAACAAAACCCAGTTTAGATTATATTTTGGGGTTATGTTCACAACTTAAATCATTATAATTTCTTGTGAAGGTGATTTTTTTTAAATATGAGTTATAAAACTAATGTATGCTATAATACATTATAAGATTTGCTTTGAGGTTATAAACTGTATATAAATACAGTACAAAATTTTATCATCAATATATTCGTTTATAGAAATTTAAAGAAGAGACGCCTATTCGTTTTACTTCGGAAACATTCGTCCATCTTCGTATAACATAAAAATATTCGATTATTAATGTCTGCACTATAATATTAATAACTTCTAAATCATTTTATCTATCAATAAGAAATAAAAAGCAATTAAAATATAATATTATTTTATCTTTCTTTAAATATATAATAACGTAAAAAAATAAAACATTTTAACAAATAAGCCTTTTATAATCCCTATAATTGTACACATTTACCGAGTTAAAAATCCCTATCAGCATAGCTAGGTAGGCCTAGATAAAGTCTGTTGTTTTTAAACAGTATTTTTGTAATTATGCATTTCTGATGTGTATCTAATTAATCTGCCTGTGGTTTTTCACGGGGGCTTTATACCGGTTGTCTTAAAAGTCCCCCCCCCCCATTATGTTTTTTGTTAAAGGAAATAGACAGATTTGCTTTGGGGATTGTTAACATGACCGAAATTGGAGTTTTTTGGTGTATCGTAAACTTCAACCTCTCCCCCAAAAACTGGGTATTTTGGGGGTAAGTCGAAAATGTTAAACGAAAACCCCTATTGAGTGACACTTCATTTTAAAGATCTTGATAAAAGAAGAAGATTGGCGCAAACCGGAGGTATGTATGTTGACTCTATCCAACATAATGGCTAATCAAAGTTATAATTTTCCCATAAAACTCCTTATTTAAAGCTTCATTAATGAATTAAATTACAAGTGAAAAAACATGGTCCAAGACCGGGATTTGAACCCAGGACCTTTGCCTTTCCGGGGCAATACTCTACCACTGAGCTATCCTGATCCTGCAGATATTGGTCGATGTTATTTCACTTGTAATTTAATTTATTTAACCCTTGCTGAAGAAGCGTGTAAGCAGGTAATTTATTACAAATTAAAAATAATAATAAATAACACCACTGTAGGCTGCAAAAAGAATTGAGATTGTTTTCAATGTCGCATGCGAGGTATTCAGTCTATTAATTCATAAATGCAGTAAAACCGTACAAGTGAAATAACATCGACCAATATCTGCAGGATCAGGATAGCTCAGTGGTAGTGTATTGCCCCGGAAAGGCAAAGGTCCTGGGTTCAAATCCCGGTCTTGGTCCATGTTTTTTCACTTGTAATTTAATGTATTCAACCCTTGCTGAGGAAGCGTGTAAGCAGGTAATTTATTACAAATTAAAAATAATAACTTCATTAATAATTATGTTACAATGAGTAAAGCCTTTAGCACTCACTTCATTTTCACTGAGATTAAGTGCTCGAAATGAGAACCATTGACTTCTTGGCAAAAATACAGCCTGGACTCAAAGTGTTGCCTAACATTTCCCAACATTTCTGGTGTGATAAGATGACAGGCGTGTTCGATCCTTCGGCGTAAGTCATCTAGGTTTGCATGTCTCGTGTCATAAATTGTACTTTTGAGAAAAGTTGGATCGGGTGAACGAGCTGGTCATTCAATAAAACCACGTCGACCTATCCACCTTTCTGGAAAATGCTGATTTAGGAAAGTTCGAACGTTCACGTAGCAATGTAGTGGAGCACCGTCCTGTTGAAATACAGGGTCGTAATGCTATCTCATTAATCGCTGGAACAATCTCATGTTGCAACATATCTAAGTCAGTGGCGGCTTGCCCATAAGGGCTCTCGGACGCCGCCCCTCCAAAAGATTTGAAAAAGAAAAAAATTAAATACCCATTCAATTATAATTATACATCTAATTAACCAAAGTGTTTTTTCAATCACATAAATCGAAAATGTAGAAAAAAACACGCAAAAATAGCGCGAGAAGTTTGTATTTGTAGCCGTAGGGCGCTGGCTAGAACGTCCCAATCCATTACCATGCAGTTATATGAAGAGTGCTAGTGGTGGGGGCAGCTGGTGCTATGACGCGTCTAAGCTTGTGCCTTATGGTAGGCTTGGGACGGCGTCCGAGCATGCGCAGAGCGACGTATTTAGTAAGTCGGAAAGAAGGATGGACTTCTGCTACAAGCAATATAACTAAAGGTGTATAAGTAAGTAGAGTATTTCAGATTTACATATGATAAGTATTTCAGAAACATATGGCATCACAAATTTAATACCTAGATTGCCTCACTAAAACTAAACTCACTAAAATACACAAAATGTTCAAACACCCCGGTGGTGTGTGCCCCCCCCCCAGCATTTTACTCACGAGCCGCCACTGATCTAAGTATTTTACTCCGTTCAAATTTCCATCAGCAAAAAAAAAGATCAACTTTGATTAGCCATTATGTTGGATAGAGTCAACATACAGACCTCCGGTTTGCGCCAATCTTCTTCTTTTATCAAGGCCTTTACACTACACTACGCCAGCGGACTCTTTCTTCCAGTCTCCCGTTGTCCGACTGTCGTTCGAGCTGCGAGTAACGATTTCTCCTAGCGCTAATTCATGTACTATCTGTTTCAGTCAGCTCTTTACTTCTGAACTCGAGACGGGCCTTGATCGCAGCTCCGGGATCCCTCTGCCAGTGATGTTTAGGTACGGGTCAAGGTGTTAGGTCGCTGGTCTCGGGGAATGACTTCCACGTTTTTTCTGTTTCAGCCCGACTTCATCCGAACTCGAGACGGGCCTTCATCGTAGCTCCGCCCCAGTATGCCAGTGATGTTTTAGGCATGGGTCTTGGGCTGGTCTCGAGTAGTGATTTCTTCCTGCATGCTGCTAATAACCTACTTCGTTTCTTTCAGCTAGTCCCAGATTGACTCTTGCAGTCATTAGGGAATTTCCCTAGACGCTGCTACTACCGCCCCTGTGAGCAGTTTGTTTTGGGGAGAGGGGGATGGTTTAGTGGGTAGCTGGGTCCGCGCGGCAGCGGATCGAGTCCCACGGTACCTTCTCTTGGCCGAGAGGTCTAGTGTGTGTAAGAGCATTCCACCCTCTAAAAAAAAAAAGAGAATGTCACTAAATAAGGGTCTCCATTTAAAATTTTCGACATACCCCCCAAAAAAATGGGAAAGGATTTGAAATTTACGAAACACCAAAAAAATAAATTTTTGGTCATGTTAACAATCCCCAAAGCAAATCTGTCTATTTCTATTAATAAAAATAATAATAGGGGGATGGGACTTTTAAGACACCTGGTATAAATAACTTCACGATATAGTTAGGCTTATATAAAACCTTAGTTAAGTTATAAATGTTCCAAAGTTTTTACCGTTGCGAAGCACGGGTGCGCCACTAGTGTTAAATAATGATGATATATTAAAATCCTTGTAATGATATAAAAACTGCTAAATGCTCTTAGAGGTCCAATAGCAAATAACAATGGGAATATTCACGGAGTCAGACCGATAATCTACAAGATAGAAAGTGCGCACCGGCACATGTATATTGATCTGTCCCCTCAGGAATTGTATTAGCACTACACAGCTCTTGGCACTATACACTGGTACCTTACCTGTCCCCTCCAATCACGGTACGTTTAACCTTGTCGCCTTGCCGCTTTTATTCTAAGACTAATTAATTAAGACGGATCTTTTGCTCAGACAAACAATTAGATTTGTAAATAAGTTTTAATTAGCGCCAGGGTGTTTACATCCTACACGACTACGTAGAGTTCACAAAACTTTAAATCCGAATTTACAGATACCGGCGCGAATGGTGGCACTTGAGCAAACCGCTACTAACCTGACTAAAAACATCAGTACCCGGTACATCTCTGTTTAAAACGTTCACTGCTAAGGACGCACATGTGAGCTTGACACCGAACACTAAGAGAAGCGGCCGACGCACAGTGCATTGCACGCCAACCCCCGTATAGGGAGTATTTTCAATACACAGTGCATTGCGTGCTTCGCACGCCAACCCCCGTACTGTCAGAATTTTCAATACACAAAGCATTGCGTGCTTCGCACGCCAACTCCCGTTGAGAGTATTTTAAATACATAGTGCTTTGCGTGCTTCGCACGCCAACCCC
>JAGFPH010010046.1:30583-42729 GCA_018207615.1 Philaenus spumarius
TTATGTTATTTTGTTGTTGTGTTGGTAACACATCTGTGAACAGTGAAAGCAATCATTAGACTCTCAGCTGAAGTTTGTTGACATTCTGCTATTGCAAAGCTGAAATATTTTGTTGGTGTAGTAAAATTGTTTTTTCCTGTACATTTTGTTTGGGATAGTTAGTTTATTATTATTAGTTATTGTTCGAGATGTGAAGATCAGAACGAGTGTTCAAGAAAAGAAAACTAGTAGGAAAATGCAAATTTGTGGGCCCAGAAGTCAACCAGGACACTGAGTGTAGATCTGATCATAGTCCTAGTCATAATGAAAGCAACAACTTGCCTACGCCTACTCCACGATCCAGTTCTAGTAAGTTACACCAGTCACTCAATGATTATGAACAATTTACTTCTAATGATGATTATGACATAATTAAACTAGATAAGTTACAAGACTTAGTGAAATAGCTGTGTGTAGGCTGTGCCACAGTAGGCTGAATTTTGAAAAATGTATTCTAAGCAATGCGCGCACCTAGATTTAGAGCCTACATATGGATCGTTGCGTTGGTCGTGCGCTCTGTGTACGAGCAAAACACATTTTCCACGT
The DNA here is from genome assembly GCA_018207615.1 of Philaenus spumarius. Lineage (NCBI taxonomy): Eukaryota > Metazoa > Arthropoda > Insecta > Hemiptera > Aphrophoridae > Philaenus > Philaenus spumarius. Next base: position 31,169 of record JAGFPH010010046.1, read on the forward strand.
AACGCTGGACAGTCGACCCAACTTCAGGCGACAAGTGCAGAACAAGGCCACTGATGGAAAACGAATCCAGGGCTACCTCTCACCCTTGTTGGCAAGGCGTAGCCCCTTGCCAGTAAAAGCGAAATTGACAATTTTCCTGTTAATAGTGCGTTCGGTGCTGATGTACGCGTCTACCGATTGGTGGGCGCTTGCCAGCAAATCCAGCAGGAAAAAGTTGGAGTCACTTCAGACAGCTGCTCTTCGCAGGCTCACGCATCAGCCATGGTACGTGAGGAACTCATAGACGTTTTCACTAAACGATGTGCAACTGAACTGTTTCAGGATGCACGCGACTCGGGCTATCCTCGTATGGCAGAGATCTGCAGGAGACTCGAAATCCCGGAAGACTGCAGGCCTCGGCCTGCCGCTATCCTGGACGACCCACCATAGGCTCATTTACGCCGCGATTTCATCATGATCGACACTAACTTGTTTGCTTCCATTTTGTTTAAGTAAGTCTTAGTTCGCTGCTTGCAGCCATTTGGGAATTTCCCTAGATGCTGCTAACGCTCCCCCCAGTGATGCATGCGGAGTGTCTCTTTCCGTTCAAGGGACTAGTAAAAAAAAAAAACAAGTACAGATTCCTCACGCAGGCAATGCACCCCGAGAGGGGAAGTAAGACCCGGTCCCCACGCTGTGTTTGTTGTGTCCAACGTCACCAGTACAACCTCAATAAAAAAAATAGACCTTTGTTCTTCACTGTACACCCTAGTTTGTCACTGTAATGTAACGGTAAATAAAAGTGATAAACACATTTTTCTTAGTGAACAGGACGTGTAAAAATTAGTTGTTTTATTTATAAATATATACAAGCGTCACAAAAAAACCTTATCGTGCTATAATACAGGATCGGATTCTATGCATTATAATAAATTAAAATATTCAGAAACATTTTACGAATTCGGGTTAGTTTATTTTAGTTTTTTGTTAGTTTTTTATACTGGAAATATGTGAACCAAGGGATGACAAATCTTTTGCGCATGTGTTAAAAATTATGAGGAGAATGCGTTCTTGGAATCGACAAATAAAGAGAGCAGGAAGGCAGGAAGTATTTCCTGAGATACCCTTCCCGTTACATCATCCTATTTACTTTTCCCACACAAATTTCGTACGTGTATTAACTAACTTTCACCAACCTGGCGACTAACAATACAATGTTAAAATAATACAAAACCTAAAACTAACTTTAACCTAACTAAACTTTAAATAATACAGTATGATTAAAACAAGATAGTATTATGGTGTCATTGGATCTACGGAACAGCCAGGATCGCACCAAATCAATGTCAAACATGCACAAAATGTATTCATTACAGGAATTACCTTCCTCCTGACTAAACAAAAGGTCGTACAGAAAATTCTTTTAAATAAAAAAAGTTAATTCCACTAATTATCAACAACTTTCTAGCAAAAAGTTTTCTTTTTGCCTAAAAATACAAAAAATTTTCGCTTTGAACATTTTTGTTGTCATCACTTTTATTTTATAAAAAAACTTAGTAAAATTTTGCATCACAGTTATAACATTTTGTAATTTTGTATGAAACAAAACCTTACTTATATTTATATATATTTGTCATAGTTTTCTCTAAAATGTGAAATACTTTTTTATAAAAAGGTTGTAAGCAAGTACGTAAAGTTATAAGAATGTGAGCGCTGTCAATTTCCTCAGTTAAATGTTATTTGTGGACCTATTTTTTTGTGGAATTGGTTGTACCGCCAAGGCAGGTTTAAGGAGAAGTAGACTGTAGAAGGGATGACTCGCCCATTAGGCCAAGTTCACTCATAGTTTGCTCGAACTGTACGGTTGCAGAAATGGTATGTTGCAGCCTCGGCGGCTAGTGTATCGCCGGCTCGCCGCCTTTAGGTGGAAGAAAACACTAGGCAGTCCAAAGGCCATTCCACACCGGCGTCCAATCCAGTATCATACGTTACGTGACGTACGTCCGCGGTTTATAGCCCAGCGCGCGTGTGCGAGGTGAGCGACGTAGTGTTACGTGACGGACAGCAAATTCACACTGCCCAGCGAACCCGCAGATCCTCCACAGCGTCACAGCGCGCCGGTGTGACTAACGCCGACGTTTCTCGGCGGTGTGAATTTGCTCCATTAGAAACAACTGAGCGATCCTTTAAAAAATCTGTCTCGTCCTGTTACACTGCGTAACGTTGCCGGTGTGAAATTGTCTTGACGTCGGCCAGGCCCCGATTTACCAATGGGCAGACTGGGCAATTGCCCAGGGCGGCAATTTCTGGGGAGGCGGAAAATTTTTGAAGATTTTTTTATTATTTCCAGAATATTGGTAAAAAAACCGGGAACGACACAACAAACTAGTTAACTTGCGTAGGCATTATGAAAAACAAATTGTTTTTACACTTAAAAAATTAGAAATGCGCAAACTGGTACCTTTGAAATTATGTTCATGCATGTTTGAGTTTGCACTAAATACGTAGTTATAAAAAATTTATCGTATTTCAAAAATAATATAAGCCTACTATTTTTTTTTTTTTTATCAACAGTACCCACAATATTTCAGGTTAATACCTAACACGTTATTTTTACAACAGTATATGGTATCAGCCCGCCATTATTGGGGTAACCCAACAATAGTATTAAGAAATCACAAATATTTCAGTAACTTTTTGTGAGAGGGGGGCGGCTACAAAAGGTTTTGCCCAGGGTGAAGCTTACCCTAAATCGGGGCCTGACGTCGGCGTCGCTTCAAAAATAAAGTAAATCAAGCAATGCCCCTACTCTGTAAAAACCTGATCCTTCAGTGGGAAGTATTAAAATACAATAATTTATCCACATATTTGTTCAAATCCCTCATTTTTATACCCGACATATACAGTATTAAAACACGCCCATTCGACAAGCCTTCAATTCCTCTTCCCCGCGTATCTATCCTGAATAAATCCTTTAAAGTTGTCTGCATCAGACTGTGGAACTCGCTGTCCAGTGCAATCGAGGATAATTCAATTTTGTTATGGTTCAAGTGGCTGAGGTCGAATTTACTCGGTGAACAGTTGGAAAATGTGAAATTGTGTTACCTTTCCTTCTTTTATTTAGTTGTTTTTTCTATTTTATTTTGTTTCATTTGTTCATTCGTGTAATCTAGTTATGTGAAATGTTTTGTTTATTTATTTATTTCCATATAACAAATTTCACAAATACAAAATTACAACAAATATAATACTATGGAATAGTGCCCACATAGGCACGAGGCCTGTGCGTGGACACGAGTCGTGCACAACATAAAATGTAATTTATGATAATAAAAGAGAGAAAAAAAGAAAAAACAAAATTTGTTTAGTGTAAAAAATAATAAATACGATCAGCATCAGAACAACAACGTCACTACAGTGACACCACAAAATATCCATGTAAACAAAACACTATGCGTACTCCGATGAAATTGCGGACTCACAATAGTCTCTTCCTACTTCCCGCAACCATAAAGTAATTTGCCTTTTATAAACCTTAATTTCATAATTACTAAATAATCTCAAGTTTCTTGGAATGTTACGAAAAAGGATCTGTGATACATAGTACGAATTTGTGGTGGATACAGATTTATAAAGCCTATCTGTCCTTATACCCACTGTTTGAGAATGCCGTGTAAAATGTGAATGGTTCAAAATGGACAAAATGGAATTTGAATTCTTATGCAAAAAAGTTAAGAGAGTTTTTATAAAAAGTAGGTTAGTGTATCCGATGGATTGTGCCAAGGCCATAGATATGGGGGGGGGGGGGGGGAGGGGGGTTTAAAAAGTGCAAATCTATATAACATAGTACCTGGGCGACCGAGCATTAATCGGTATTTTTTATTGTTTTTTTTAGGAAAATGTATGTAAATACAAATCGCATACTGAATAAATATGAATATTTTTCGAACTTATACTAACCTATAACCTATACTATAATACGAAATAAAAATACTTCAACAGAATGATTTCAATCTCCACAAACACCTATCTTAAAGGTTAGAAATGAAAAAAAATTGTTTTAAGCTTGAAATCAGCTGATAATGGAAATAATATAGGAAACCGCTGATTTCTGTTATTGTTATAGTCAATAAACATATGTATCTAATGATTTTAAACTCCATAAGCCTAATGTTAAAAATTTAAAATTTTCAAATGAATTGTTTAAAAAAATACGAGTTTTCCTGAGGTAGCGGTTTTCACCAATCGATTTTTTAGACCCAAACCCTCTAATCCCAAACTTTCAGCAAAATCCTTCCGCTGGATCTCGAGATTGCTCGTACAAACAAACAGAGATTGCTCGTATTAGAGTATATAGGATAAAAGCCAAAGCCCTCACTCATTCGCTAATTCTCCCACTTCCCATGAAACTAGAGAGATGAAATTTGGCATGTGTATACTTTGTGATGTAAATAGGAAAACGAAAGAAATTTCATTTTGATATTCAAATTTTTAGGGGTAGTTTTGGAGGTTTCTGGGTAGGTTTGGGTTGTCATTCCCAAAAACGGTTTTGTAATGGCTTTATATTGTTTTGCTATAGCGGGAAAACGAAAGATCGGATTTTAAATTTGATGGAAAATCGTCAATGTGGAATTCAATTATCTACAACTTTTGTATTTAACAGTTTTTTCTATCTCGAACGGTTACCGAGCAAAATCAGTTTATAGTTGAAAAAAAGTACTAATTTAAGAGATGCCGTTCCCAAAAAATAGTTCTGTATTGGGTTCTATATATAAAAGGCATTTGAAATAAAACATAACATATGTTTTTAGAAAGTTCCATCGGGGGTTGGCGTGCGAAGCACGCAGGGGTCTCCCCTAGTTGAATTATAAAATAGACAACACAACAGAGGATCCAGCAACATATTTTACATCATTGTGCATTGCATGCATACTGATACTTAGATTTGCTTGATTAAACTACAACGAACAATACACATGGATGCAGTAGGTTACAGCCTTACTCTCTTGTGAGTTGTGATCTTGATCTGATCTATTAAGGGTCGGCTCTAGCTGTCGGCCATGTTGGTTGACACTCCATAAGACCAATGTTAAATTAAAATCCATATTTTTCCTTTATTTTTGATCGGATAATTATGAACGATATGTCATTTTAAAGCTATGGACAATACGCATGCAAATGGCTTTTCCAAAATTAAGAAAAACATTTTGTTTAATATTTATTAACAATTTAAAAAATTTATTTTTAATATTTTTTTATGTTGTCACTATTAATTATAGCGAAAAAGTACCAAGCCATTTGCATAACGAATTTCGTCCCCAAGAGTTTGGTATTTTTTTTTAAACGCTATTTGAACAATTGCGGGTTTTAAATGGATTTAGGCTGAGCAATGTCCGTGTAACCTACCGCCGCTATAGGGTGACTTTAAATATTTTTGTACGTTGTAACTATTAATTATAGCGAAAAATTATCAAGCCATTCGGATGAAGAATTTTGTCCCCAAGAGTTTGGTATTTTTTAAAAAACGCTATTTGAACAATTGCGGGTTTTAAATGGATTTAGGATGAACAATGTCCGCGTAACCTACCGCCGCTACGCTGGAGTCGCAGGTTGCTTTCTGTTTTACTAGAGCCGACCCTTAAGGGTCGGCTCTAGCTGTCGGCCATGTTGGCTGACACTCCTTAAGACCAATGTTAAACTAAAATCCAAATTTTTCCTTTATTTTTGAGCGGAAAATTATAAACCATATGTAATTTTAAAGCTATGGTCAATATGCATGCAAATGGCTTTTTAAAAATTAAGAAAAATATTTTGTTTAATATTTATTAACAATTTAAAACATTGACTTTTAAATATGTTTTTATGTTGTCACTATTAATTATAGCGAAAAACTACCAAGCCATTCGCCTGAAGAATTTCGTCCCCAAGATTTTGGTATTTTTTTAAAAACGCTATTTGAACAATTGCGGGTTTTAAATGGATTTAGGCTGAGCAATGGCCGTGTAACCTACCGCAACTATGGGGTGATTTTAAATATTTTTTACGTTGTAACTATTAATTATAGCGAAAAACTACCAAGCCATTCGGATGAAGAATTTTGTTCCCAAGAGTTTGGTATTTAAAAAAAAAAAACGCTATTTGAATAATTGTGGGTTTTAAATGGATTTAGGATGAGCAACGTCCGCGTAACCTACCGCCGCTATAGGGAGTCGCAGGTTGCTTTCTGTTTTACTAGAGCCGACCCTTAAATAAGAAAACTGTGAAGGTTCAACAAAAATACTTTACTCTAACAAAACAAAATCATTCATCATCCTTACAATATTTTACATGGGTAACTATATCAAAATTTTAAAAATAAGCATGGAAACTGGTGTTTAACACGTTCCTGCTACGCAAATTTCGTATTTCCTATGCTAGGAGCTGACCTTTTATTGTTATATTTATAGCCTAAATGAGTAGAAATTACTTTATTTTTTATTTTTGAACCTTTCTACGTAATAATCACTAACATTTTAAAGCGGACGCACATGTGCGTCCGTAGCACATAGGATTAGAATTGGCGTGCGAAGCACGCAATGCTCTGTATTTAAAACACTCCCAATACGGGGTTGGCGTGCGAAGCACGCAATGCATTGTATATTGAAAGTACTCCCAATACGGAGGTTGGCGTGCGTCGGCCGCTTCTCATAGTGTTCAGTGTCAAGCTCACATGTGCGTCCTTAGCAGTGAACGTGGTTTAAATTCAAATCCCCGGTCTTGACCTGACCCCCCTCCTCCCTGAAAAGTTTTCCTGGCTACGGCCGTGGATTGTAGTCTGTCTTTTTATTCCAGGTTTGTTCTGGAAAAGTTCCGATCAACCTTTTGCGTTTATTTACTTATCGACTTTGTATTTATGTAGCCAACGCGTTATTGTTTTCATTGTATGATTGTGTAAGTCCAAACTTGGTACTTCAATAATGTCAATTACGTGACAAAAGAAAGAAATTTAAAAAAATGTGAAACCCAAAACGGATGCGTATTGTGACTGTGGTTAAAATGAGAACATGCAAACAATTTTATGGTAAAAAATAAACAGTTTTGATTTTAACATTGCTCTTATGGGATACAAATCCAAGATGGCCACCACTACAGCAGAAGGGTCTGCTCCAGTAAACGAGAAATCCACCGGAACGCAAACGCCTCTCACTATATCCCTATCTAAACAGTGCAATTTCTTGCGCTGACATTGCCTCATTTCAAACCATTTTATAAGTCTATCTTTTGTAATTGAGTGTTGAAAAAAAAACTGAATATTCTTTATAAAATTTCGGATTCTTCTTGCAAATTATTTTTCGTTATTAATTTCTTATTGTGTTAGGAAAAAAATTCAAACTTTGTACTTACAAAATGTCAAAATCAAAAGCATTTTAAAAAAATGTAAATTGCAAGACGGATGCGTATTGTGACTGTGCTTAAAATGAGACCTTGCAAACAATTTTATGATAAAAAATAAACGAAATAAATGGTTTGAAAATTAACATTGCTCTTATGGGATAAAAATCCAAGATGGCCGCCACTACAGCAGACCCTTAAGGTCGGGAGTGACAATGAGCACCGATCATGGTCACCAGAACGTTTTGGGGTGTCATTAAAAATTGTATATAGGCCCTTCCTATGTAATCGCACTCTAACTGCCGCATTCTATGTCCGATTTGTTTTTTTAAGTCCCTCGGACAAATTCATTAACCAAAAAAATCCAACAACAGGAAGTAGGCCTACGTTTTTTTTATAATAGCTTCATTGCCGTAAACATAATACATGCAATAGGCAACAGTTATATTGGATTAGAGAACAATACATCATTTCACACTATAAGTACATAATTACATATCAATCAAATCACAATCCATAAATTCCTCCACTGAATAGAGCACCTTTAGCTTAAGCCATTGTTTAATTACATTTTTGAAGGTTTTTCCTGGCAAAGTTCTTATATGCAAAGGCTGTTTATTAAATAGCATATACTGTTGGTAATAATAACTCTTATGCGTTTTAGATAGTCTTATACTAGGAGCTATAATATCACATTTGTTTCTAGTATTGTAACCATGACTCTCATACTGGTTATCAAATTGTAATATATTTTGTTGGACATGAATTAAGTTATAATACACATACAGGGTGTATCAGAGCGGGTGGCCTTGAAACGAGAATACTTAGACATTTAGTTTAAACTGATAACCCCCTATTTCGACCCCAAGGAATTCAGGAAAAATATTTTCAACCCTCTAAAGTGCCCCAAAAGGGTATTTTTGGGGGGTGGGGGTTGGTTTTTTGGAAATTTCAAATGTAAAGGTAGGTCGTGTTGTACCTCATTTTAAAGGTCTCGGTACACTGATCATTAAAACAATTTTTTTTCATTTATCTTGCACCGTCAATACAGGGTGGCCCGAAACATCAAACAAACTTAAGTTTACATATCTTTTTACATCTGACATAAAACATTTTTTAACAGCTACAATTTTAAAGTACATTGAAAAAGATGTGACCTTTCAAACAATACCTGATTTTGGTAGGTTTTCTCACATTTTCAGCAGGTTTCAAAATTTACAACTTTTAGAAGTTTAATTAAAAAGTCAATATCTCAAAATTTTCAAATTGCAATGTGGGTCATCTTACATATCAAATTGAAATGTAATGAGAAATGAAAAAAATTCAAATATGAAAAATGTTGATAGTTGTAATGGTTTCAATTTTATTTATTTTTCCTACCATGTGTATGCTCTAATATTCTCCTTCGCGCCACTGTTGATATGATGGCACGGCAAATAATCCGTGGCGGACGAAAACTCCGTGTGCTGCCTCTAGAACACTATACTTTGATACACTACACTGCATTTATATAAAATAAAGTGCCAGTGCCAATTTCCACTAAAGATGATATCAGCAATATATTGATAATTTATTTGTAGCTTGACATTTTCATAGGTGTGGAAAACAAGTTACTCTTAAGGGGCCGTTACCCTGTCCGCCATATTGAATATGATCCCCATAAGAGCAATGCTACAGAATAAGTCATTTTTTTCCGTTAATTCGTGGAATAAATTTAAAAATTTTGTTTCATTTTGAAGTACTGTCATATGCGGATGTTGAATGCTGATTACATTTACAAAAACCGTTTTATTGTTTTCATAAACGTATGATATAAATAGTAAAAAATAGTAAACTTTATTAATTTTTTACACAGTTGCAAAAAGAGATATTGCAAAAAACCTTAGCAATCAACATCCACAACCTATTTTACTTTAAGAAAACAAATACAGCTTTCGTTTTTTGACAAAAACAACACAAAAATATGCTTAATAGTGAAGGTATGTTTTGGTTATTTAACATTGAAATTGGTAGCCAACTTAGCCGTTTTGAATGTAGGGAGCCGAGCCTTAAGAATGTATTTTAATGTAAACAAAGTGCGAAATATTTTTTACAAATTTATAACCCCCCCCCCCTGGCCACGCCTATGCTAGCACGCCAAAGTAATTGATACCCTACCGTTTTCATTTAGTCGAGGAGCCCGTGGCATCAAATGTTCGGTTGTAGCGTATTTTAAAAAGTCGGGAAACAATTGACGGCTAGTTATCAAACGAACAAAATAAGATCAGTAAAGGAAAAGCCTGACAGAGTTTTGAAGTGGAAACTACTTCGGGCTCAACGAGAACTTTTTGGATGAGGCATACGATACGCGAGACGGTTTGCGTTCTTGATTTCGTCCATGATTTGTTCTTCTTCGTTGGTTTGCACGCGTACCAATATAAACCAGAAGTTTAATGTGACAGCTGATCGTAAAAGAAGAAGAAATCTACGAAATAAAATGGGCATTGGTAAATTCAAATGCTTCAGCTCAATAGATTCTTGGGTTCAGGTTCAGTCGCGTCACGCAACCGATGAAATGGACGTTGTACTTCCTCATTGTGTAAGTTGTGTGAAAATAGTTTACTTGGCAATACCTCTGAAATGGACATTGCACTTCCTAATTTTGTAAGTTGTGTTAAATACTAATACTAAACACACTAGTACTCGGTGATACCTTTAAAATGGACTTTCTCATTGTTTTATAATAGCTCATAGCCTAATGAGTTTTTCTTGGTTACACTTTTAATATTTTTGAAGTGATAACTTCTATTGGCCCGTTCGCTTCACTATGTTTCTGAAATCTCTCGTCACGCAAACTTTTTGCGTAGACACAAGTCAGAGCGTGAAGAATGAATAGGCGATACATAGTAGGCCTAGGCTATATACAGACAAGTAAGCTCGTGGAGAGGGAATAGACGATACATAATATATAATAATACGTTATAATAATTATCATAATATTAATATATTATAATAATATTATATTATAATAAGTATGCGAAAAATAGTGACCATTATAATGTAGGCTAAGCATTATTTATTTAGTGACTAATGATATTGAGTGAGGTATTAGTGTATGCACTCTACATAGAATTCTAAGAATAATCCAATATGTAAGGGATAATTATAATAATTATTATATTTGTGCGTTTTAAGTTTTGTAAAGAAGATTGATTTTTGTCTAACTGAAGTAAGTTTAGACAAAATATTACATTTTGTACATTTTGACAAAGTAATATTTTACATTGTTTCATTTTACTGTAACTTATTATTACTCACTTAAATATAAAATTTAGTTTCATATTACAACAATGGAGGTCATACACGTTAATGGAGTATCTATTCCTCACAGAGTAGTTTCTTCTAGGCCAGATGGCCAATGCTTATTCTACTCTTTGCCTTTAATTGTACATGGCACGATTCACTGGGGTTTGAGGTGAGGACCAGAGTTGTTATTCATGTTTCAAACAATTGGCGCAGGTTCAAACCACCTACTTTAAAAGTAACAGGAGATATCTATTCAACAAAAAAAGAATATATCGCGGATATGAGCAAACCGGTAACGTTTGGAACCTTCTGTGAAATTCGAGCAGCATCCGAAATATTTTTTATGAATTTCAGGTGTAGGCCTACAGAGATGGTGATTTGTTGTAGGAGAGTTTTTTCGAACCGATTGAGGGAGTAGGGAGGCTAAGGTTTACTGGGGATCTGACGAGAGGCCACTTTGATGTTCTCATTCCTCTCACACCTTCTTTACCTGACAACTTGATGGATATTAGTGTGGAGGAAATACAGTCAGCTTTCCAATCCCAGGTTTCAGACGACGGTCTCCAAATTTCTCAACTTCCAACCCAATCAGAAAAGTGTACATCATCATCTGATGCAGTTCGGTCGCATCCAGAACAAATACCAAAACACGAGGGAAAAAAGACGAAAGCGTTTTTCTAATAGAAATCGCGTAAAAGCACAAAGGCAGGCGGTAAAAAAACTGCTGTCTCAAAATACACACAGAATCAGCTAAAATACTTTAAGATGTAACATTTGCTGTAGGTAACCATATTATTGCAATAGCGAACATTGTCCTGAGTAGTTCTTAAGTGTACTATAGGCATTAGGCCTACGCCCCAGGCTAACTTTCACATTAGACCCCTTCCTGAGCCGCGGAATATAGGTATTAGGCCTACGCCCCAGGC